>CM055094.1:59960495-60255495 GCA_029204225.1 Diphasiastrum complanatum
CTACGACACTTCCTCTTCTTTGCTGGCTTTGTGGTCATTATCAACATCACAGCTTTTACTTTTAGGTTGCTTCTGATCCTCATCAACATGTACATTGTCATTTTATGTGTTGTGCATCTTTGTACAAGGCCTCCAGACTGCAGTAAAGGCACACAGTCACCCATTTTGAGGATCATTGTTTAGGCCATTTAGCTACAGGGACATGCTCAAGGCTGCAGTAGCTGCCAAAACTCCTCTAGGATTAAAGGCCAAAGAGGCCATGGAGAAGGTTTTTGCTCCATTTGTTTTTTATTACGATTGGTGGGTTTTGTATGGGATTTTCTTGATTCTCTGTGCACAAAGTTTGTATTTATTGTTTATGGCTACATTTTCTTCTACTTTTAGACAGAAATGAACAAGTCGACGAACGAGTTTCATGCCTATATTTATGAGCAATGTTGAACCGTTGATAGATGTTGCATGAAGGATGGTCATTAGTTTTCTGTGTAACAAACTTGGTACTGTAGATTGCTTCCTTCTAAGTCACATGCGCTTTCTTCTAAGTCACATGCAATCTTTAATTTTACAGGGTTTTGCAATAATTGCTAAGCTCAACTGACGTGAATCCCATTTCCCAATAGCATCTATCTAAATAGCCAGTTTCATCTCGTGAATCATACTACTTTCTAATATATGACTAGCGATACGTTTCACACATCTCTGCAACTTCCTATCAATCTCTCACACCGATAACGGTTGTTAAGTAGTTTGAACTTTGATCTTAATCTATTTTCATTGAATACAAGCTTCATTGTTTGTTTCTATTTGTCGTTTTGTAGTATTTGTAGCATAGTGTGTTATGTTTTGTAGTATATGTCACTATCATACATGTTAGAAGAACCTTGGTAGGGATCATACAAAACGAAGAACATAGCTCAAGAACATAGCTCGAGCCTCATATCTATATATATATATATATATATATATATATATATATATAAAACGAAGGCTAATGTATCGCATGAAAGATCACAAAGGACCGCATTTTGACCGCATTTCTCTCTGCAAAGGGACCACATTTCATTGCATTTTGACCACACACACACACACATGCATGCATGCATGCATATACATCACACACACATGCACACCTAAAAGCACACACCCGCACACATGTCAAAGTGTCGAAGCTTCATGTCGATGCATGTCGAAACCATCCAAAACAGTACCCCCCAAATGACTGGCCGACAAAATTTTCGCCGCATCTAATTATGTCCACCCTCAATCATCCATTGCCCGCTCTGAGCATCATCCACACGTCTCGACCACAAGCTGCCACCTAGATCGTCGGCCGTCCATTGCCCGTCAACGACGGGCACGCTTTGTTAGTAAAACCACACTAAAATCAATTAGATACTTGCCATTGGTTCTTAGCCTCCTCAAACCTAGATAATCTATAGGGTGGCAAGTATCGTGGCTCCTCAATAACATACCGGTACTGCTATAAAAGTTTAATGACTATTGGAGAACCACTGGGTATCTTTGATAACTCGAAACAGCCGGGAAATTGCCTCATGAACACACATAAGTGCTATACAACAAGCTTTTGATAACTTCACAATAGATTGTTTACCGAAAATTAACTGGTAGTCATCCTAAGTCTATACCAGTGTTGCAGCGAATCGCGATTCGCTGGCTATCGCAATTCAGCAAATCGCGATTCGCTGAAGAGAATTGATGTTCAGAATCATGATCCTGATTTTTTGCAGCACGGTTACTATTCAAGATTAACAGCAGTTTTTGCAGATTTCAATGTTGGATTTATTGCACACCTATTTCAATGTATTCAGTAATGAGCTTCAAGTTTCGATTATTGATAGTGAGTTTCGATTCTATATCCAGGATTCTGATCTAATCTGTGTCCAGGTTTGTCGCAAATTGCTTCACTGATCATTATTACATTGCAAATTCAGTTCAAGAGGGACACAGAAAATAGATGAAATGTCTCAGATGCAAGCATATCAAAAAAAGAAAAAGCGATTCTCTAAAAATTAAAAAAATCCGCAAATCGCAGTTCAAACCGCGATTCGAGGTTCCATTAAGCAACTATGCCTCTATACCATCAAAAGTGTATTAATAACAATCTTGTGTAATGAGCCATGGAATCTTCAACCCTATGGAATCCAACCACAAGACCTTATTCCATCAACTTCATCACTACTCAAGTCTTCAATTCCCTAGAGTCAATGTAGGTCACATGCACAAATATATGTCCACGTTAGCTTTCATACATTTGAACAATGATTAATGTACTAAGTTTCTGTCACTTCTCTAGAGGTGAACTTTGAAGAGCAAAATCAGTCATGACGAAAGCAAGCACTAACAAACAAAGTCAATCAAATGAAGTCTCTACTTCTTGAAGGAGAGAAGAAAAATTTACATTTTATCGTTCAACTTGTTCAAAACTTAACTAGAAAGCATAGCTAGTGGGCAATATGCACCTTTAAAGATAAAAAGAATCCTCAATATGCACCCTAAACCTTAAACCCTAAACCAATCGAAACATAAAACCAAATAGTAAGCATCAAGTATGTTCTAGCCACTAGAGAGCATAATTACGTCTCCCATATATCTGAAAATGACCGTCACCTGAAATAAAGTAAATAATCATGTCTCTCTCTACATTGGCGTGTAATACTAAAAAAATTTGTGATGACATGATCTAGCGTCATGTCGTGGCATTCTGGTAGCGGTGTCTACTCTTTACATTAGCGTAAGTGTCAATGTCGTTGAATGAAGAAATAACTCTACCCCGCTCATGACACCAACTAGGGATAGCTCTAGGGCGGCATCTAATGAGGAATGAAGTAATGTGGAGCTGAGTATCACTCTATTGTTGTCGAAGGTCCTCCTGACAAAGGTTTCTCCAAAGAACAAACATGTCTCGTATCATCAAGGTGACATAACACGGGTCCTCATATGATATTAAGGAGCGCAATGTAACTAGATGATCACGAAAGACACAATGATATTGGCCTCTGACAATAATACCAACCTTTGATATAAAAGTATGTGTGTCTTGTCTCCACGTATAACTAGTGAAAAGAGACTCGATGTTGTCCCATGTAAATCTAAGGTCATGCGACAAACAAGAGTTCAGATACTGAGGGGGTGACAATTCCCCTAAAGCGTCTCTCGTCAAGAAATGAGTGCAGTAGAAGTTAGATTGGACTCAGCCAAGCCATGTCCTTTGGATATATGTCCAATGTAGAAACCTCCTAATATATTGATGAGTTCCCTCTAGGAGATGTGATATGGAGAACTTGCAAGACCTAGCTATGGAGTATCTTAACTACAATACTAGATCAACCAAGAAACCTTGAGGAACTTAGCTATGGAAAACATCAAATACAACGAGAATTGCATAAGAACCTCACAACACCAAAAGTTAGAAGAGAAAATCAACTGCTAGAGGTCCTCCAAATCCCTTGTGAAAAAAGCACCTTTAGTACATGCATAGAAAGTCTAAGTGTTAACCATTTGAGTGAGCTACTTAGCCAAATGGGCCACTTGCACTAATTTTCTTAACTTACAAATAGGGGGTCTCATGTATTTAATTAATAACAAGCCCCATGAGTTATGTATCAACATAATTATTGCTTAGCCAAAGGGATAAAATACACATTACTCTTCAACACCTCCCCTTAATGGCGATTTTATTTAAGCTAACACCAAACTTATCTTTACTAAATGGCTTAGTAAAGATATCAACAATCTGACGTCGTTGACTATCTTTGGGGTCACCATCATTTGTACCCATAGTTTCTGACTTCCACATTTTCCCCACCTCCCTTTCTGATCACTCATTTCTCTCCTTCGATATCGGCCACCTTCCACCCACTCATCCATCTACACTACCCACGCTTACCCGAGCACCCACGTACACATTTGATCCCACTTACATGCCGCTATACCGGCAGTCCTTAGCTTCACTTTTACACTCCTTTCCTCATGACAGTCCAGTCGACACCCAGGCTGATTTCCTCACCACCTCTCTCCACACGGCCGCATCATTAACCCTCCCCACAAACCCCACCCCAAAAAGACCTAACGCACACCTCGACCACTACACCCTCCTTGGTACGATACTGAGTGCCGCTCTCTCCATCAGTCAGTAACCCACTCACGCATCCATGCCCCACATCTGCTTCGATCTTCCCGACGCTCCTACCATCGTGCTCTCCGCCGTAAGAAACGTTCCCATGATGATTCTGAAGGTAAACGTCTCATTGACCTTCTTTTCAGCTCTTCTTCGGGTGCTTTTTGGCGCGAGTTCATTCCTCGCTCTCCACCACCTCTCTTGGAGGACCTCCGCATATGGACTGATTATGCTACTAGCCTGTACACGGTCCCTACCGACTCACCTATCGCCATATCTCCACGCCCACCTGAGTTCTCCTTTTTCACATCTGACATGGTACTTGCAGCCATTAAGAAGATGAAGTCCCACAAGGCCAAAGATATCGAAGACCTTGAATCTGAACTCCTTACCCATGCCTCCGACTTACTCGCCCCCACTATAGTCACCCTTCTTAACTCTGCAGTTGTCTCTGGTTTCCCATCCTCCTGGTGCACTAACATTATCCACCCCATCCATAAGAATGGTGACCCCATGATTCCGAGTAACTACCGCACCATCATAATTGGGCATGTCCTGGCGAAATTATATGGTACTATACTACAGTCTATTGTGAGCTCAGAGGCGGAGACTAGGAGACTACATGCCATGGGTCAGGCTGGTTTCCGAGCACATTATTCTACGCCAGATCACATCTTAACATTGCGAGCCTTGATTGAGGAGGCTAAGCACAGGAGAGAGAGGGTTTACTGTTGTTTTGTGGACTTCAGGAAAGCCTTTGATTCTGTTCCTCGCTCATTGCTCATCCAGAGGACTCCGAGACCTCGGCTTCTCCACCGACATTGTTCTTGCTGTAATGTGCACTTTATGAGTGTGTCCTTGGTTGTTTCCGACATAGCAGTGGCATATCTGAGCACATCTGGAGCACTATTGGGGTGAAGCAGGGTTGTTCCCTCTCACCAGTCCTCTTTGGCTTGTATATTGATGAGTTGGAGAGAGTCATTACACAAGGTGGTGGTACTGGCTGCAAGCTTGGTGACATCTTGATTGCTTGCACTATCCTCCGGACAGCGTCTTCACGATCAGGGCTACAGGCTATCATGGTTCTCTCAGGCCTCTCACCTCCTACTTGTATCATTTGGCATCTCCATCATAGAGCTCCCCTCCGGCACACATCAGTATATCAGACGCTTCCTTTATCGCACATATCTAGAGCGGACTTGGCGTAACCAGTTAGGGGTTAAGCCAGCTTTCTACCAGACTCATTTCTTGGAGCTAAATGCATCAGGGACCCCAATCATGCCGCGCTACTTGGACTCGGGACTATCACATTGCCTCAGATTCACATTGGGGCAGCTCAGGGTGTCCTCTCATCAGCTAGCTATTGAGACTGGGAGGTTCCACGGTATTCCCAGAGAGGAGCGGATTTGCCAGTTCTGCTCTCTAGGTAAGGTGGAGTCTGAGGAGCACTTTATATTTAGGCACCCTGAATATTATGAGATCAGACGGCGATATCATTGCCTGTTCCGAGAGATGCCTACCACTCTACGCTCTCTCATAGCTTATGAGGACCCACGGTGTGTTGCTCTGATGGTACACGAGATGTCCAGACTACGGAGAGATTTAGCATTTTACCTCACAGCCATTGATTACTTCGTTCTTTACTAGACGGAGATCGCGTGATTTAGTACGTGAGGATGAGGATTATGATGATGACGACGACGACGAGGATGGTGGACGCTCTCATGCTCATAGAGATAGTGTACCTCCCACCATCATGTTTCCGAAAGGAGAGAGAGAGAGGTTTAAGTAGCCTACACCAGGGTCCCTGCCTGACAGGTGTTCGAGCAATGGCAGCAAATAGCAAAAGGACAGGGGAGGGGGAGGGGGAGAGAACCTATGACAACCAGCCTCGTGTTATTGTTCAAAAAATTAACTTGAGATCTAAGTTGCGTCAGAAAGGCATTCCGGAACATCGGAAAAAGCACAAAAAATTTATCAGTAGAAGGAAAAGCCTTAAGCTGAATGTGTGCATGTGCGTGCGAGAGAGAGAGAGAGAGAGAGAGAGAGAGAGAGAGAGAGAGAGAGAGAGAGAGAGAGAGAGAGAGAGAGAGAGAGAGAGAGAGACCACGCTAACCAGCCTCATGCGCTATTGTTTGAAATGTTAACGTGGAATGAATGCACGGCACAGATTATATATTAGGAGGAAAAGCCTTCCAATGAATGATATCTATGAACATGCAGCAGTGGAAGAAACCAAAAGTCCAAATAGAAGCCTATGCCGGCTTCTTACAGATCAACAAAAAATTTTGAAATACCTGCAGCCTAGCTCTCCTCTCTTCCTTCCGTTGGGCCAAAGCAACATACAAAGGCTTGCTGCCAACCATTCTTCCATTCATTTCCGCAACCTGAAAAAGTGAATGCAATGCAAAAAAGGAACTCTAAATACAGTCATGGACCTGCTTGGATAAAAACCATGAGTAGATGAAGCCAAAGATGAGTCTTCCAGAATTTTAAAGCTTAAAATCTTAACAGCGTGCTATATTTAATTTCCAAACTATATACAAAGAAAAGCAAAGAATAGTATTAAATTATCCAAGCATTCAGTAATATTATACCGCTCGACTTGCTTCTTCAGGAGCAGAATATGCAACAAATCCTGATCCCCTGCTCTGTCCTTGAGGGTCTCTCATTACCTGGATGACATTCACAAACTTGTGAAAAGTCTTCTAATATAATACTCATATGGAGCATATCATGTATCCAGCATATCTTTGAGACCCAAAGAACTCAAACTTCAAAAATGCCAGGCAGACTTGCAGATGCCAGATTTTCAAGTGACAGCACTTTGGCAGGTGTAAACATGTTTACACAACAAATCAAACTCCAGCATTCATGAAAAATATCACAAATTAACCAAGCAACATTTGCACATCAAATTAATGATTGCCTCTGGTGAACTGGGATTGGCGCTCCAACTTTAAAACTTGTCCATCTATCATTTGAAACGAACTAATCACAAGTTGAGAATAGGCATAGACATACCTTGCACGAGGTTATATTCCCAAATGCTTGAAAAAGCTCTTTAAGCTTCTCGTCATCAAATGTGTCATCAAGGTTCTTAAGATAAAGATTAGCACCTTGATACTTCTCAATCTTGTCCTTGCGATCCTGCTCAAATTTGGCTCTCAATTCTGCCTCCCTCTCAGATTTTTTCTGTGCACGTCCCACATACCATTCTTTTTCATCGATCTTTCTACCATTCAAAGATTCCACCGCCTTAGCTGCATCATCTGTATGCTCAAAGTTGACAAAACCAAAGCACTTTGACTTACCATCAGGATCTCTCATCACTACAGCACTACTGATAGAACCAAAGGAGCCAAAAACCTGCCGTAGGTCATCTTCAGTTGTAGTCTCTGAGAGGTTCTTCACAAATACATTATTGAACTTTGATGCTGCTGGTACATTGTCCCTTTCTTGCCGACGTACAAAGGGCCCCACATAAACTTGTTTATCATTAAGAAGCATTCCATTTACTTGATTTATTGCATTTTGTGCCGATTCATCCTGATCAAACTGAACATAGCCGTAACCCTTAGACTGACCAGAAGAGTCAGTTGCCACCTTACAAGAAAGAATAGTCCCAAATACTGAAAACGTATCACTAAGTGCCTTGTTGTCGATATTTTTATCAAGATTCTGCAAAAAATCACAAAAAGTTACAAGTTACATCAGTTTTAGTGGTTAAAGGAAATCACTAGTGATTAAACTAGAAAAAAATAGAAAGGTTAAGCAACTGCCATTGCAAACTTTGGTAGCATTTGAGACCATATTCAGTCACATGCATGCTAAGATTCTGCTCTCAAAAATCTAGTTCACAATCTGGGTTCCACAAATACATAATATGTTAAAAAGATTAGAATCAGGCATGTTAAAACAACCACGAAGCAACATGGGAAACCCTGAACTATTTCTCCCATAATAGCATCTACGAGACAAACAAAAGGTCTAATCAATAAGAACTGTAAAGGAATGCAGAACATAGAGCACGGGTACCTTTATAAATATGTTGGCTGCACCACTTTTGCGAAGACTAGGGTCTCGCTGGGAAAACATTATTCGTATCGGCTTCCCATTGATAGGTGTATAGTTAAGCAACTCTATAGCCCGATTAGCTGCATCACAAAGAATTAGCATCAATTTTGAAAAAAAACTGTAAACTGGCATCTTCAAATCTAAAACATGAGAAAATGTTTCCACATTTTCATTGATGCGTATACGTGTGAGGTCATGTCCACACGTAGAACCACTATGTTTCACAACTTTATGGATCAAGCACAAGGTCCTGATGGCGGGATAAGCTTCAAAAGAGCCAAGCAAATATTCTCATCTTACAGCTAGATATATGATAAATCTTTTTTGCATATGAAGAACAAACCGAGATTGACTTAAATTTCAAAAGTATTACAGGCTCCTCAAAGAAAACACACACCCTATTTCTATTCTGGAGTTCATATGTTTGTGACGATGACTTTAGCTAGCAGAATCAAATTGGATCCAGTGTGAAAATAATCAGCTGTTTGTAACTTTTTTGAGAGACTTTACTCTGACATAGTCTGAAGTTGAAGTCTGAACACACCAGGGACATACTGATTACAATTGTACTCCCATTTTTGCCAATGAGAGGTCAAAGGATAGATCAGAGAGTTTCACTCTCATTGATTAAGCCTTTCATTTCATTGCTCACATACGTGCGATAAACAATATAGAATCTACATCTCAGAAAAATCAAAACTAACTTTATTTATAAGCAACTTTGAATGTCTAGACTCTAGAATAACAGTGGATCCATCAAACCGGTGTCAAATCCCTATAAAGCTGATTAAGCTTAAAACATAACAGCAAATGGTGCTCTTCCATGAGATTGAAATTTTTGAGAAACTAAATCCTTGCATTGAAATGCCTAATGAAACAAGCAAGGAACAAAATAGAAACAATGTGAAACCCTAAATCTTGGAAATATTAAAACTAAATTATATCAAGGCAGGTTTCAATCTCTAGCGTAACAGGGATCCATCAAACAGGATCTATAAAAACCAATTAACCTTGAAACATTATTTCATGTGGAGCTCTTCCACCAGATTGGAACTTCTGACAACCTAATCCTTGCATCGACATGCCTAATCTAAAACAGCAATGAACGATATAGAAACAACATAAGAATCTGAATCTCTAAAAAAGATAAAACTGAAGTTTATCTATCCAAGCAAGCCTGCTTGGATGTCTAGAATACAAGAATCCATCGAACCAGTGTTGCAAATCCCTAAAAACTAATCAACCTTCCAACATTACAGCATATGGTGCTCTTCAGTGACATTGAAACTCTTGAGAACATAAATCCTTGTGTTACCATGCATAAATCTGAAACATTAATAGATGAAAGAGAATAAAAACAATACATCAATCATGGAAAAAAACAAATAATATGAATTAGCTGAAAAAGAACGAGAAAAGCGCACCTTCTTGACCGCTATTATAATTGACGTAAGCATAACCAAGGGAACGCTTGGAGATAAGATCCCTGCAAACACGTATAGACACCACCGGGGCGATTTGACTGAAGATCTCATAAAGCTGCGCCTCCGAAACATTAACATCTAGATCTCCAACGTATAATGATGTAGAGTTGAACTGCGTAGGCACGGCAACACCTGTCTGATGAGCTATTTGCTGCGGGATCTGAACTTGTCCTTGAGCCATAATACCTATTTTATAGCCCTCTGTAAGCTGCTAGATCTGCTTCGATACGTGTATTAAAATACTTTCGAACACAATGGCTGTCCCTTCGATTATTATTGAAGCTGCTAGATCTGCCCCGATACGTTTTATAAAATATTATCAAATTTTAAAGCTCCCTTTTTGCTTATTTTTTAAGCTGCCGGACCTGCTCTGCTACGTTTTGTGAAATAGTATCGAATATTGTAGCTGCCCCTTTGCTTATTTTCAAAGCTGCTAGATCTGCTCTGATATGTGTAAAGTATTATCAAATATTATAGCTGTCCCTTCGCAATTTATTGAAGATACTAGATCTGCTCCGATCTGTTTTGTTTTTTTTCTCAGTTTTTTGGCTGTTTCAGTTTTTTGGAATTTTCTAGACGCTTCCCTTCAGAAAACTTGTCACCAAAACTATCCGACAGAGCGAATCGATCAAGCGGAAACCAAACAAATCTCACAAATCTGACAAAGACCTGCTGCTTCGCCGCTCAGATCCACCCACACACACCTACAGCAGATCCAGCCAGCCAGACTCCCAAACGGATCTTCCTGAGGCAAACGAGGAGGCGGCTACAGAATTATAATGCTCTAGATTTTCAAAAGCCTTGGCAGCATCATCATTTCTGATGCTGCTGCTGCAGAAAAGGTGGGGTGTGTGTGTGAGGGAATAGGTTTTGGTGGCAGGAGTGAGGGGTGCGCTTACGATCGTTGAAGATTCATGGCGAAGAATTGATCCTCGCACCTCCCCTGGCAAAGGGGAAGGAGGAGGAGAGCAGAAGCGAGCGCAAAGCAAAGGGCTTAAGATCCAAGGAAGTCGCAGCTACTCAGCTCTTCATCTGCCGCCTGCTACTATGCTCTATAATAGCACCACCAGCAGCAGCAACATAACAAAACCACAAAAAAGAAAGCAAAATAGAGAGAGAGGGAGGTGGGGACACATGTGCATTGGAATTTGGGGATCCCCTCTCCCATTGGGCCCCCCATTTTGGGAAGTACAGGTGTGATTTATCACATGTTGAGATGTGGTAATGTTGTGACGAGGATGTCCGATGTCTCACTTGGTCATGCATCTTTACTATCGATGGTAACTTGTAAATGCATCTTGTTTTTCGAGAGGAGCTCAAACTTAGGACCAAAGAAACTCTGGATATCAAGCTAACCAAGTGAGCGAACCCTCGAGATGTTAACTTGTAAATGATAGCGTTAACTAATTAAGTGACTTCCTTTATATTGTGCACGGTATATTGGACATTCTGAAACCAAATGATCTTGTTTACTGGTTTACTTGACTTCCTCTATGTCGTTCCTGAATCCAAGCTAGTTTTAGGATTGTCAACATTTGTTGGACTTATGAGTTGGTTTATGTGGGGGGGGTGATTCAATGTGTGAGTGAGTGTGTGTGTGAGAGAGAGAGGGTGTGTACATGGAGTATAAAACACCTTTGAAGCTAGTTGGTAGGAGTTTGCAAATGTGCATGTGAGTTTGAGGATCATGTGAGAAACTGAGAAGAGAGAGAGAGAGAGAGAGAGAGAGAGAGAGAGAGAGAGAGTGTGTGTGTGTGTGTGTGTGTGTGTGTGTGTTTGTGTTTTGTAGGGTGTGAAGGTTAGAAGGGCCCTCTTATCTCTCAAGGGAACGAAGTACATCATGCCTTGTTGAAAATTGTTAGAGAAGATGACTTGCAAATTATTAGAAAGGATGCATTGGAGAAAAATATTCAATGTGAATTAATCATTTATACTCCATACTTGTTTTGAGATGTGTTTGAGTTTTGATGCATTGATTGAGTTTTGCTCGTTTTCATTAATGTCAATTGTTGAAAGCTTAGCAGAAGATAAGAGATTGTTTTGAGCAAATCAACAATTTTGTTTGTGTGTTCGAGGCTATAAATATTGTGTTTAAGAACATAAGAGATCTCATTTTGCTAGCTTTTCTAAGGAAATAAGAGTTTTTGCTTGATGTATATTTTGTTTCTTGCTTGTTTGTTGTGATATAGGTTTCTTATTTTTAGGGTTAGGGCATATGTAAAAGTAAAGGGGGGGTGGGGGGGTTGCAAATGGTTGGTCACATGACAAATGGTAAATTGATCTCGCGTGATGTATGTTATGGTTGATCACATGACTTGTGGTGCTTATTTTATATTTGTAGCCTCAAGCATATAAAAGAAAAGGCCTTAAAGCAACTATGGCTACATTATCGTGGTGGCACCACCTACATCCAAGGGTGGGTCTAATGCTAAACTTGACTTATAGAAAAGAGCCACAAACTTCATTTGTCCTTGGTGCATAGACACTTCTCGAGAGGTGGGATCATCGCTAGGTTGGTGGTCCCATGGATAGTCACAAGCATGTGCGAAATGTTGCCGAAGAGCAAAACTAGGGAGAGAAAGTGGGGAGAGAGAGAGAGAGAGAGAGAGAGAGAGAGAGAGAGAGAGAGAGAGAGATAATGTAGGAAATGATAGACAAAACGCATTTTGTTTATTCTCATTGGTCCACATTGTATTTGAAGGGCAGTTGCAGTGGATTGAAAATATGACATGTGCTTATAGAAATTCATGGAAAGAGAGCATGTCTTTAGAATTTTTAGAAAGAGAAACTTTGAGAGAGAGAGAGAGAGAGAGAAAAGGCATAAAATCCCAAGAGAGAAAGACAGGAGCGCAGTTGGTGAGAGGGAGAGCCCGGATTTCTCAATCTTTTAGGGTAATTTTTAAGGTCTTTTAAGGTTTGAGATGAGGAATATCCATAATGTGAGTTGTGTGTGTGTGTGTGTGTGTGTGTGTGTGTGTGTGTGTGTGTGTGTGTGTGAGAGAGAGAGAGAGAGAGAGAGAGAGAGAGAGAGAGAGAGAGAGAGAGAGAGAGAGAGAGAGATACAAGACCGCACTTAGTTCCTCTTGACAAAGCAAGACTGAAGCTTTTTAAAGCCTTTATTCATAATCCAACAAGGTAAAATATAGCTGAAAAGTAAAATACAGTACTAGAAAGCACCATAAAGCATAACCACTTTCAAGACGTCCAGTTGATACCTGCCACCATCCCACAAAACAAAGCCGCTCAAGTTAGTTCGGTGAGGAAGACAGGTGTCATAGCTGAACGACAGTTGTTATTCATGTCCAAAAGAAGTTATACTACTTAACAGCTTTGAATAGCGATTTAAAACATAGTCCAGTCTTCCCATACAGACAATTTTTTAGGATAGGCCAAGCCGTCATATCACCGTATCAGGGCGGGTGCCATACTGATCAGCTTACGGTCAGTTGGTCCGTATCAGTTCATTTTAATTAAAGAAGAGCATGAAAAGTTTAAACCGTTCGGAGTTTTGCTTAGCCAAAAGGCCTGGTGTGAACACGTGTGCTGGTATCAGAGCAAATCCATGCTATATTGACCCAAGTGACCCTTACAGCATAAGTTATGTCACGCACTATTGTCCATACTCTTGAGCATATCCATGCTTTCCAATTGTATCTCACCAAAAGTCTAAAGTAACACTAACAGAGGTAAGGTGAAGTGTTGTCATGAATGTTATATCAGAATGATATTACATCCACGGTATCAGTACACTATATAGGAAAGATGTGATTAATACAGAGTAAGAGACTGCCAATGTTTGTATTGGGTAGTAGGGCAGATCTGTGCCATTCTACTCCCTTAGTATAAACTATGATTCTTACGCATATCCATGTTGTCTTGGATCATAATACTGGAGTCCTTACTGTTACTTTTGGTGACAAATTCTTATTTCAAGGTATTTTAGTTTGATTTGAGTGTGGTCTTTCCGAGTAATGGTATATCATAGCCTTTATGGAACCGAAACTACCATACTTACCAAAGTTGTGAAGAGTTTATTTAAACTCGGAAAGCATACCTGAATGGTTGTAGACGAAGCTTCTTGAGAGGCAGCCATAATAGTTCTTACTCTTTTAGATCATAAGCAAGCCAAGAAACCGTGGAGTGAGCATATTGCTACGAAGAGTTATGTAGAAAGCACTTACAAGACATCTTTTGACCATGTTAGTTAACTTGCATTGCAGAGATCCAGTTGGTTGCATACCTTGCAATATTGAGTAGTCGGTTCAAGAAAGAACCAAGTAATATTCTGACGAAGCCAGAGTAGTATAATGAAGCTACAACATGAGATATCATTAGCTTCATACTATGAGAACAAAAGATCTATGAATACTTGTAAAGAGAGCACATATGTTAGAGCTAAGCTTAAATGTGTCCATCCTTCTATCGCTGGTTGGGAGGAGGCTTTTAAAGTGAAGAAGTCTATGAACAGATAGCATAAGTTTATGGCCCATCGCTGGACAGTTAGCCATAAATGAATTTACAGTATTAATATTTGAAAAGGAGGTGCCTCTCATGTCCGTCGCTAGAACAACAGGGTCTTTATGTGTAAATTGGTGAGTAAGTGTGAGTCCATCATGCCTATGCTATCCATCACTGGATAGAACATAACAATATTGATAAACACTCATATTTTGGATAGTATGTAGCGATCTGTCCATCGCTGGACAGCGCCCATTCTATTCCCAAAAAGTGCATGTAGTATGTGCAGGAGTGAGGCAACCCTCCATCGCTGCCCTCTAAGCCATAAAGAGCAAGTTATAGCATGGAAAAATCGTAATTATATCATTGTTATCACCTGCGTTTTTAGAAGAATATCACATAACCAAAATTGTCCATCGCTGCCTACCGAGGCAGGATGGATGGTTTCAAGAATCAAAAAGTGTCATTGTTGTCCATCGCTGCTCAATGCATTTTTAACCTATCACAGCCTTTACATGGTTTAGAGTGATAAATGGCATATCAAAGCAGAACATTATTAAAGCATCCTTCTCCGGAAAGTAGAGTAAATGCGATCGGAGTGTAAGAGAGAAGCAGATACATACCGTAAGCTATCAAATCGTTGATAGGTAGGTAGGGCCACTTTCAGCGAGTGACAGAGGAGCAAAATTCTTCACCGGTGTTGTAAAGCAACAGGGTTGAAAAGAGCATGCACTTATATTGCCCAGTAAGGTAGTAACCTGGAAGGAATGAGTGGGAGTGGGAAATTCCATTTCCCTCCAAATTATTTTAAACAGACAAAACCATTTCAATTTTTGTGGGAAACCCTCTAAGTTAAGAATGGAACTTCATCATATGCAAGGGTACAATAAGAAAACCTTGTAAGTTTGAAGTAGCGGTATGTCAGTATATGTCTACTTTTTAGTTAATGCAGTAGGGTGAAACTGAACAAAGGAGCATCCATGAGAGAGAGAGAGAGAGAGAGAGAGAGAGAGAGAGAGAGAGAGAGAGAGAGAGAGAGAGAGAGAGAGAATGTGGTGTATGTGTATATTTTTGTCTCTATGTTTGTTGAGAAGGGAGAGTAGACAAAACGTGTTTTTTAGATGTTGAACAATTCATGTCACTATTTATGTCCATGCTTGGCATTTGCAAGCTGCAATGCACTGAAAGAAAGGCAAAAATTTCAAAAGCATAACATATGAATGTCAAACTTAAATATTGCCCTTCCACTTGAAAGGTAGCTTTTAAAAAGTCAAATGTCATGCTAGTTTGAAATTTTTAAAAATTTATTGCAAAATATAAGATGAATATATGTATATAAGTGGTTGAAACCTATTTTATTTGAAAGGTACCTTTGCATTATACATGTCATGTGAAAGGTAATAAAAGAAAGTGCCCATCTGGGTGAAAAGTAAGGGTGCATGTCAAATTCCAGGCCTGTTTAGGTCCTAAAGTGTAGTGGCCAACATATTATTATGATATGGTAGGTAACCGATTGAGAATTGATCTGTGAGCTTTGAAGTGCTTAAAAATCTAAAGCCAAATTAGAATCATATTTGAGGTGAAAAAATGAATGGAAAAATGGGAAAAAGTCATCAATTGGAGACAAATTAGTCTAAAGGAGAGAGAGAGAGAGAGAGAGAGAGAGAGAGAGAGAGAGAGAGAGAGAGAGAGAGAGAGAGAGAGAGAGAGAGAGAGAGAGAGAGAGAGAGAGAGAGAGAGAGAGAGAGAGAGAGAGAGAGAGAGAGAGAGAGAGAGAGAGCTTTATTAATGTCTTTTCCATGCCAAAAGGCATATAAGACTAGTAAATGTACAAGTATGTGGTAACTGTAGGAGCATATGAAACGTCTCCAAGACTATAACAGAAATAACAAATCTAACTGCTATGAACTGAAATGGAAATTGAAAAAGATGCGATGATATATGAAACATGTGGGAGCATATATACTGCTAAATGTCATGAATACGGTATGACACTACCATCCAATCATGTCACGCTAATGCTATAAAAGGATGTAATACGGGCTGCAGCATAAAGCACTATTGGTGGTCGATGACGTCTTCTAGGAAGATGAGGTCAGGTAGCTCGTGCAACATCAGTATGAGTGGGACATTGTCTCTGATGTCTGTGGGCATGTAAGTCGTCATCATCCTCATCATCATAAGATGCTAGGTCTCGTCCTCTTCTCTTGGAGAAGAAAGAAGTGATCTAAGGTTGAGAAACATGACTCCGTTGGGTTGTCTGATTGTAGAATAAACATCTCTCGTATCATGAGTACGGTGCATCGGGAGTCCTCATAGGCTAGGAGGGATCGTAGAGTGACAGGCGCGTCACAAAACAGACAGTGGTACCTCCCTCTGATCTCATAATACACCAGACACCTAAAGATAAAGTGCTCCTCCGACTCCACCTCATCCAAGGAACATAACTGACAAATCCACTCCTCTCTCATGGTACCCTGGAATCTTTCAGTCTCAATAGCCAACTGATGTGATGATACGCGGAGCTGTCCCAACGTAAATCTGAGGCCGTGTGATAATCATGAGTCCAAGTAGTGTGGCAAAACTGGAAACCCTACTATATCAAGCTCAATGAAATGAGTCCAATGTGAAGGATTTCAGATCATTCAAGATCCAAATCTATGTCTCTAATCTCTGGTTACAAAAAGAGCAAACCAACAATCCTGCCAATGTAGAAAAATCAGCATCTACATACAAAATGAGATGCAAACTCTAAGAGATACTGATCAAACATGAATCAAAACATATAATATAGTTGTTTTTCGTACAATTCCAGTACCCTATTATATTTCACACGTGTGGAACCAAAAATAACAATAAATGATCATTCTACAATAGAATTGTGAGATAACATCATGAGAGTGCACCAATAAGTAGTAGAACCCAAAGAGAACCATGTATAATAATGAAATGAGAGAGAGGAGAGAAGGTTCCTTTCTCCACGAGTTACAACAATATATAGCAGGTCCAAACCCTACTTTGCCACTTGGCTTTCTTTCCAATATGAAAAACCCTACTATTTTGGGACTAGATTCAATGTATCCAAAGTTCAAATTTGAATCTCTCTCAAACTCGACTACCAACTTTCCCACACTTTCAAACAGTGTTTATTGAATGTATTTAAACTAATATAACTTCAAAAAGTTTATCACTAAGTCTAAAATGAGTTTTGGCCTCAATTGACAATTTACCAAAATATGTTGAAATCTCTCACACTCTCTCTTCAACTAGTTTTGGCATAGTTTTAACCATACTACTTTGATCCAACTTTAGAATGATCTGCATCCTAAGTATAGATCTCCTTTCCAAGGTTCTAAAGTATATTTCATAATTGATATAGAGAATAGTGTCTAAATTGGATGCTTCACTATTTCTTACATCAATTTTACACGTCAAGATATAACTAGGACATGAATGTGAATGAAATGATTCTTCCATGTTTCAAACTTTGAACTCTCTGAAAAATTACAGTAACCAAACCATAAATGTGAGTGATGACCATTTGCTTGCTTGTCTCCTCCAACTTTGTCCTTTCTTGATATGTCTCTACCATAAAACTCCATGAATGAGCCTCCATTTTCATCTTGCCACAAGAAACCATCAAACCGTGGAAATCCATGAGTAAGTGAGTACATCAATGATGCTAATTTAGCACCACATGACTCCATATAACTAAGTGGTAGCACTAGTCCTTCTTCAAGATCTATTTGACACAAGAAAATGACCATGAATTCTCCAAAAATTGACAATCTCCAAGTATTGTTACCAAGTAGCTCAACACTTGAGAACTTAGGAATGGATGAGTGATATAATTAACCTCCATTAGCTTCATTTCCATCAACAAAACCAGCCAAGGATGCTAGTATAACTCCAAACAATAAGATATTCCAAGACAATGTAGCTAGTTTTACCATATCTTGATAGTTTGCACACATCCACATGAAATAGCTCAAAGATGAGATAGAACAAGTAAAGTAAACTTGAACAACACTTCCTTGATGCTCCTTTTACCTTACTTAAGTTTAAAGACTCCTGCAAAAACAGATCCAAAACATCTTTGCCAATTAACCCTCCTCCGATGCTCTTGACTAGCTCTAAATTGCCACCTTTCCTTTTGTGTTGTTGAAGCCCTTTGAGACCAACCTCTTGATCTTCCTCTTGACGTTTTCAGATCCATTACTTGCTACTCCAGCATGAAAACCATGAGAACCGATATCCACTTGCATAGCATCATCTACACAAGAAGATTCTCCAAAACATGTGAGTAAAGCAAAGTGAGTCACTTCCACTTGTTTACCTTTCTCTTGATCATCAAAGATATGAATATCTTCAGACCTGAACCTCTTGAAATACTCCCTCTCAGACATATTATCTAGATCCAACAAGATCTCATCAATGCTTGATCTCGAATTTTCACAAAGGTTAGTGAAAACAATGCCACCAATGTCACCATCATAAACCAAAAGATAGATTCCAAACTTTCCATCCAACATGAAGTAGTGTAGGTGAAGATGAGTATCAAACCTTATAAATCTACCCTCTTGAGTCCATAACAAACCTCAATAAGCTCACCAATGAGATCTCCTTTTACAAATGAAGTCAGGAAGTCCTCCTAATCCAAAGGTAGTGCCTCCAAAAGTCCTCCGAGTAACCTGCAAGCTCCAAGATGCTCCCCAACTCCACTGCAAGTAAGGATCTTCAAGTCTCCATGGATCTCTCCTCCACTTGTGTCCCTAATCTTAATCACAAAGGTAGATAACAAGTGGCCTCAAGTATTCACCACCCAACCATAGCTAGCTAGCACATGCAATCCTGCATCTAGGCTAATCTAGCACCCCCTTGCTAACCAATAACTAACCACAAGCATACCACCACACACCATAGCATACTCAAGATCCAAACCCTACTTATGGCCCATACCATAAGCAATATCCAAACCCTAAGCATACTACACACAAGAAAACACTCTATACACTAGTAGCCACATTAGAGCACAAGCATAGCAAACAAGAAAGATCTCTCTCTCTCTCTCTCTCTCTCTCTCTCTCTCTCTCTCTCTCTCTCTCTCTCTCTCTCTCTCTCTCTCTCTCTCTCTCTCTCTCAATGAGCACCCTACTCCCCCCATATAGATGGCAATTGGCACCCTCCAATACACTATGGAGTTCCATGCACAACCAATGAGAAAGAGAGATGCCTAGGGGAGTTAAAGAACCTTCATAGGCTTATGGAAGGTCAAGAGACTTCTTCCATAACCTATGACTCTTTGAATGCTTTTCTTGTGGGAGTTGGAAACTCAATGGATCCTTTGGAAGGGCGCCCTCCTACTAGGTCCCATTGCCCAAGTTGTGCTTGTATACTTTGCTCCTAGACCAATAAAGTGATATGGTTCAAGGTTGAGGCCCAAGGTTTAAAAAAATAGCCAAACACACATGGTAATGACTTTCTAACAGCTCACCAGGTTCCATACCTCCGACCAAGGCATAGACACCTACATGCCCTTATCCAAGGACACCGGTACCTTAATCTAAAGGCACATACCCTTAATCCTAAAGGTACTCCTTATCCCAGGGTAACTTAATTCCATACTTCCGGACAAGGTATAGTCACTTGTCTACCCATAGTGGTCATTAAAGTACTGCTAGATACATAGGTATGTACAATTCCTTCCCCCTAAGCTTAAATTTTTCCTTGTAGGGAAAGATTTGAAAAATTCTTTTGGAGATCAGACTCCTTTTCCCAAGTATCCTTCTGATTGACCCTCCACCTGACTAAAAAATTCCCCGAAGCACTCTATTCCTTAGAGTTTTCTGCTGGATATTAACAATCGTCTTGGGTTCAGGTGGTCCACTTGCACTCATCACAAAGAAGCTCCACTAGATCTTCCACAGGGACCATGGTTTCCCCAACCCCCAACGAGGTTTCAACTTACTAATGTGAAAAACAGTATGAATTCCAACATTAGCTGGAAGGTCTAGTTTGTATGCGACCTTGTTTATCACTTGGATAACCTTAAAATGATCGCAATACCTAGGCGCCAACTTTGCACACTTACCAATTTTCAAGCCCCCAGAGTGACTAGGGACTCTAAAAAACACCCAGTCGTTGACCATGAATACCTTGTGCTTCCAAGATAGATAGCATGTGTCTTGCCCTGTCTTGGGCACTTCTTATGCTATCTTTAGTCAGCTGTAACATTTCCTGCATATCCGCAAGGAAATCAGCTGCGGCTTGCACCCTAAGGTTCTTCATGCCAACACTAATTGGTGATTGAGGTTGATAACCATATATAAGCATGAAAGAACTGAATCTGATCGCTAGTGTTTTGCATTATTATATGCAAATTCCACTAATGGAAGATATTTTTTTCAATCAAATTGTCGATGGCCCACATATGCTCGTAGCATATCCTCCATCGTCTGATTGGTCCTTTTCGTTTGATCGTCTGATTCCAGATGATCTCTAAAACTCATACTTGAAGTTGTTTCCAACTTTTCAAACACTGCTTGCCAAAAAATTTCACTGAATTTTGGGTCACGGTCACTGACAATCTTGCAACGAAGCCCGTATAGTCGAAAAAGCTTCTCAACAAAAAGTGAGTTAGTTTTGAAGCTTTAACAGTAGTCTTTGTTGGGATAAATTGAGCAAACTTCATAAATCTGTCAACAATGACCCAAACCAAATCGTGGCCCTTCCTTGTATGTGAAAGCCCGACCACAAAAAACATAGATATACTTTCCCACTTTTCGATAGGAATATCTAAATGATGTAATAGGCCACTAGCTTTTAGCCTCTCTGCTTTATTTAACTGGCACTTAGCACATTTAAGTACATAGGCCTCTACTTGACTTTTCATCTTAGGCCACCAAAATTGTCGTCGAACTAAGTCAAGTGTTCCCGAATGTCCTGCACATGGACTATCGTGACACTCATGCAAGATTTGGACCCTTATTGTGTCATTCTCCAGTACACACACCTTGCCTTTACGAAACAAAATCTTGTTTCAAATAACAAAATCTATTTCAGTATTTCCTTGATTTGAGGAATCTTGCATACCTGAATCGACCCCAAAAAGTACTTGGTGCCAATACTTTCCAAAAAGAAGATCGGACTCATAAAGTCCTTGGAGAGACTGAAGCAATTCAAGTTCTATAACAATAAAGCATAACTGATTAATAACCTGGAAATGACTCAAAGCATCCGCGAGAGTATTTTGACTTCCTTTACAACAACGTATAGAAAAGTCAAAGATTTGCATCAGCTCTGCCCATCTAGCTTGTCTTCCCTTTAAATCTGTAACATCACAGAAATATAGAAGAGTCTGATGATCCATCAAAACCTCAAATATAGCTCCATACAAATAATGTTGCCAAATTTTCAAGGCATGAACAATTGCAAACAATTTTTTCTCACATGTATAATACCTAGATTGAGCATGAATGAGTTTCTTGCTTTCATAAGCAACAAGATGTCCATCCTGCATCAAAACAGCTCCAATGGCATAATCACTGGCATCGGTCCTAACCACAAAAGCCTTATTAGGATCACCAATTATTCGTATTGGTGCTGAAGTAATACTTTTCTTAAACAACTCAAAACAATTATTCATATCCTCCATCCACTGCACTAGTGGACACTTAGTCCTTCGACTTAGCTTCTTATAGCCTTTCAAGGCCTGGGTAAGAGGAAATGCTAATCAAGCAAATTGGGGAATATGCCGACGGAAAAATCCTACAAACCCCAAGAAAGACTTGATTTCATGAACTGTGGTAAGAATAGGCCAATCAAAAACCTTTTGGATACAATCGGGGGCTTGATCTCCACACCCCATTCGAAAATCTTATGCACCAAGTCGGACAATTTCTTAGCAAAAAAATCACACTTAGACTCTTTGGCAAAGAGCTTTTCCCTTCTTAGGATGTCTAGGACAATCCTAAGATGTTCTTTCTGATCCGCCAAAGTCTTACTGAACACTACAATATCATCTAAGAATACCACTATGAATCTTCCCAAATATGGCTTGAACAAATCGTTCATCATCTGTTGGCAAGTTGCTGGTGCATTGGTTAGACCAAAAGGCAACACCAAAAATTTGTAGTGTCCAAAACAAGTTCAAAAACCCGTTTTTGGTATATCTTCTACTCTAATGTGTATCTGATGGTATCCCGACATTAGATCTATCTTGGTAAAGTACTTAGCATCACCAAGATAATCTATTAGGTCATCCATCCACGATAGTGGACATCTATTCTTAACGGTTACCTTGTTCAACTTCTTATAATCTACGTAAAACCTTATAGTCCCATCATTCTTGGCCACCAGAACCACTGGTGATGTCCAAGGAGACTTACTAGGTTGTACCCACTCCTTCTTCAGGTAATCATGTAATTGCCTATTTACCTCAGTCTCTTTCGATGCACTCATCCGTTAAGGACGTTGTGCGATTTGAATTGAACTAGGTATAAGCTCAATTTTATGATCAACGGTTCTTTCGGGTGGTAAAACCTACAAGAAGGTCTATAAAAACATCATTGAATTCCTGCCTAAGTTCATTATAGGCTTCAAACTCTGTAGTGTTCTCACTAGGTATATTCATGGCATTTATGTTAAGTTTATTATCATTGAAGCAAATGAAATCCTTGTGCAAATATAAATAAACTTTAAAATCAGGATTCTTCATTATTGAATTAAGTTCGTTTTTATAATAAGGATGAACATTTTTAGTGTTAACACTTGAACTAGTATTGATCTTAATCAGAGATACATGCCTATGTAATTAGTAGTACTTCAAGGACCGCTATATGTCCATTTAGTGTTGGGGGCTAAATGGCAGGAGAGAGAGAGAGAGAGAGAGAGAGAGAGAGAGAGAGAGAGAGAGAGAGAGAGAGAGAGAGAGAGAGAGAGAGAGAGATCTTTTTTGTTTGCTATGCTTATGCTCTAGTGTGGCTAATAGTGTATAGAGTGTTTTCTTGTGTGTAGTATGTTTGGGGTTTGGATCTTGCTTATGGTATGGGACATAAGTAGGGTTTGGATCTTAAGTATGCTACGGTGTGTGGTGGTATGCTTGTGGTTAGTTATTGGTTAGCAAGGGGGTGCTAGATTAGCCTAGATGTAGGATTGCATGTGCTAGCTAGCCATGGTTGGGTGGTGAATACTTGAGGCCACTTGTTATCTACCTTTGTGATTAAGATTAGGGACACAGGTGGAGGAGAGATCCATGGAGGCTTGAAGATCCTTACTTGCAGGTGGAGACATCCTAGCTTGGAGTTGGGGAGCATCTTGGAGCTTGCAGGTTACTTGGAGGACCTTTGGAGGCACTACCTTTGGATTAGGAGGACTTCCTGACTTCATTTGTAAAAGTGGTATCAGAGCTAGACAAAGGATGATAATTTTTTTAATCTTCTTCAAGTTCTATTAAGATCACAAACTAGATTTTTTTGGCGGAAGATTATTGGCTTTTCTAGTAGTGGGAAGCTTGTAGTTAAAGTACCCAATAAGTCTAGTTCTCTTGTTAAAGAGTAGTGATGCTTATAGAATTGTTTAGGGGCTGATTTTTTATTATGATAGAAGTTTGAATGTGGGCTTTTGGTTTACAATCTTTTTGAAAAAGGATTTGTGGAACGGTTAGAGGAAGTCTTTCTCTACATTCACAAATTTTTTTATTTGGAAAAAATTGATTATAGCTTGTGTTTTTGAACAAAACTAGTGTTTTTTTTGCATAAATGAATTGTTAAAACTTCATATTTTCATTTTCAAGTTTTGTTTTTCAGACTTGTAAATCTGAAAATCAGATATGAAAAGTGAAGTTTTCATAAAAAAATTCAATAGTTATACCTTTGTACCTACTAATTTAATGTTATTGGCAATGTAGGAAGGAAAATATCGTGTAACTTTATGCATAAAAAAAGTTTTGAAGTTCTATTTTTTGTCATTTTGATGTTCTGATTTTCAGACCTGTAAATCTGAAAAACAGATCTAAAAAGTGAAATTTGCATAGAACTTCATTAGTTTTCCATTTCTAGATAGTAGTTTCATGAATTTGAAGATCTAAGAAAGTCAGAAATGTGAAAATTTGTGTTGAAATTAAAATGACAAATGGAAATGGAATTGAAATGAGAACTTTTTGTAAACATTAGCTTGAAGTAGTTAATTGAAGTTTACATAAAAACTTGTTTTGATTTTTGCTTTGGGTTGAGGCAAAAGTAAAAAAAAAATTGATGTAGTTTTCTCTTAAGCTTGGATTGAGCTTGCAAAAAGTAAGCTTGGATGGAGCTTACAACAAGTATGTATCGAACGAGTAGAAGTAAATGCTTTTATTTGCATTGGATTATGTAAGAGTTAAAGCATTTCTATCATTCTAATTGGAATTACTTGTTGTTTTATTTGCATAATAGGAAAACACACAAGCAACCCCAATGGATCAAACCAATGAAAACCCATCATTTGATTTATCAAACCCATCCAATGTGGCACAAGCTCTTGAACTTTTATACCAACAAATTCAAGCCACTAATAAACAGCTTCTTCAAACTAATCAAAAACCAAGACTTAGAGTCTAGGTTAGCCAATTCCCTGAATGTGCAAAGTTGTCCACTGTAACTTTGAAGGAAGAACCTCTAAAAATAAGTCATTGAAAATTGATGCTGTTGAAAAATCTTCATCTTTTATGCATAAAAGCTACTTATATTTATGCAGACAGCCGTGTTTTATTAGTCTGTCTAATTTTACATGTAAATATACAGATTGTGCGACAACATGAGTAAAAATGCAGCATGAATTGAGGCAGATTCAAATAGGATTTAGGATAGTAGAGGAGATAAATCTAACAAGATCTTGGGTTGAGGATAGGAAAGGAAAGAAACCCACTATAATTCTAGCGTCGTTGTCGATGAACTATGCCAATTTTTGAGTTTGCAGCACGTTTGTTGGATGTTAGCTTGCATTAGACATCTTGTCGTGACATGAATAGTGTTAAAACCGCATTTAAGATTAATTTGGAGGTGATTTTGCCTGACATGAGTGGATTTGCTTGTTTGAAATCTTGATTATTGAACATACAAAGTGATTCATATCACCAATCTTAAGATCCATCTCGATCTGAGAAATCAGAAAAAACCACAAAAATTGGTCAAATTGTGTTAACTCGGTCAAAAGAAGACAAAAATTGCTATCAGAGCTGACAACTTTTTATCCACTTTCAGGAAACCATCGCCGAGTTGCAAGCATCTTAGGTTGTGTTCAAAGAACTTTCAATTTGAAGGGTGAACATTCCTTCCCAACAGATTTCCAAAAACATCAGAAAAACCATCAGAAAACACCAAAAAATCACCAAAGCCCTAAAAAATATAGAAAAAAAATCGTCGTCCAATTCACTATGCACATGTATGATTCAGATCTATCTATTGCCAAGTCGACGAAGAATATACCAAAATAGAAGGCCAAAGTGACTGTTCATCTAGTTCTTGGTTCACAACTTTTCAAAAAAATATCAGTTCTCTAAGAAGAACCTTCGCCAACACCTAGATCCTCATCATCAGTAGTAAAGTTGATTTGCTTGCTACCTTCATCTCTATTAGGGCCATTTTTTTACGGGGGATTGGTCCAGCCAAAACGTCCTAAAAGGGTCAAGGGGTCCCACCTCTAATGGCGGTTCGGCCCTACGTGAGCAACAGAGGATTTGCCACTTCCAACCCTGATGGCCCTCTCTATTGCCCCGTGCTCCCCAACCGATGAGACTTTTTCAGGCTCTCAGAAATACGGTTGCAAGGACGGGGTGCTAATACTTTTGGTGCAATGATTCACTAGCTTTCTAGAATTATGGTTCCGTAAAAACTTATGATCACTAATTCGCTAATATCTCTTTCCCCATTGAATTCGGCTTACAGTTAGTAAAGATCTTACGTGGGCTAGAAACTAATTTACTGTCTATGATGTGCACGTGGGGTGAAAGTTATATGCACCGCTTTGTTTGCTAAGCGGCGGTATTTTCACCGACGGTCGGGTTTAGGTATTTCGCTAGACAGTACCGACGGTGGGTATGACTAGTGTGACGCTTAACCAAGGCGGTGTATTTCAACCGCGGATGGTGGATGGCCCGCTCTGGTGTTTCACAGAGGTCGGGTCCAATTAATACGCTTCATAATGGAAAACAAACGATTCCAACTTGACGATTTTCACAATTTATCAATCATGTCGTATGTCAACTAGTTTATAGACCGGCCAACAACCACATGTAGTTAATATCAAGGAAAACCAAGCTCCACTACTAGCAATGTATGATCTACTAGTAGAACATTGTTTTAACTTTAAAATGAAGAAGCGATTCCATGATAAGTACAATTCAACTCATGAATCGGTTGTCCCCTCTTTCCTAACGGAAAACAATTCCATTGTCAGTCTAGTTTAAATCATTTAAAAATAGCAATTACGGCGTAAATACTGATACCCTAGATGACACATGGAGTAAATGGAAAACCTCAATAGCTACTTACCCTATCCGGCCAAAATCACAAATAATTTCATCATGTCAAAACAATAGCAAGTACAGAATCTTTGGAGTGCATGGTTCCTGAAACACCACACCGGCATACTACCATTCTGGTTCTAAAATTTTTAGTACGATTCACTACAGTGCACAATCGGCCCGTTATTCACTCAGTTGAACGAGCGTAACCACAAAATGCAAACGCATCCGAACTCAAATTTATATGACCTTGTTACCAAACAGATGTAAGCGGTCTATAAAACCTTCCTTGCTTCACAAAAACGCTTTATAAAAATCTTATTCACATGTAGTTGACTATAGTAATAACCTCACATTGCATTCCGATTTAACTTAAAAAACTTACAACCAGAACTTCATGAAACTTACTTGCTTCCCAACAAAAACACTTATAACGATTTAGTTGGAAATGTGGAAAAACCCTACTATCACACACCATAAGATGTTCATGAAAAAACATATTACTTTATGTTTATTGGTACAAATAGAGTTTGAAAAATCAAAACATATCTCAATGCGCAATTAGGTAGCCGGTTCGTGGAAACTTTAGTCATAAACCTTGTAGCAAAAATCAGAGCCAGACATGTTGACGCAGTTTATCCACTTTACGCGTGTCCGATCGAATTGGTGTAAAAAAAGAAAATGAAGAAAATGAAAGTTTCTAAAATATGAACGGTGCGATTGAAATGTTAACAGTTAAGTTGAGAGAAAACTGAATCGAAAGTCTGTAAAAAAAAAAAACAGGCCAGAAAAATACAATGGCTAAAAAAATCAGCAACCCATCACTCACACCAAGCCCTCAAGAAAACCATCCCACTCATTCAAGATATAAGCCTACTAGTATGACAATGGACTACAACCAACCAACCAACCCTCACCATAAAATCACTCTCAACAAAAGCAATTCTCTCAACACATTACTCTAATATTCAAGCACAACCCACTTTTCCCATCAACAAGCATAGATTCAATCCCAAGGAGTGCAAACAAAAACTCCATCAACCCAATCAAGCCTCCAACAATCAATCAACTATTTGGAGGGAAAAACACAACTCTCAAACCAAACCACAAGCACCCAACCTATCCATTGTTATCAACTACAAAGTGAGTCTACTCTGAATCCACTAACAAGCATTCAACCCAAATATCCATCACTCCACAAGCAACTATGCAAGACAATACTTGTACCAATGCATAAGCATACTATAAGGCAAAAACCACATATAACCATCCATCAAACCAAACTTACAAGGAATCAAACCTACTCATCAACAAAGATCTCTCAAGCAAGCACCCATCTTCCAGTAAACTTTCAACTCTAAAAAACTCTCAACCAACATCACATCAAACTATCACATCATCATCTAACTCACCCAACTATCATCCAACTATCAATCAACTATCACATCATCATCCAACTATCAATCAACTATATCTTAACACAAAGTGTAGTCTCCTTATATAGTGAATCCCAAGTGTCCCCCTTCAAAATGAGGCTTTGCCAATTTTCATGCCCTTCAAGCCCTCTTTGCCATTTGTCCTCAACCCATTTGATAGTACACCTAGTGGCCTCCATAAGAGAGTGGGGAAGTGGTGCATTCAAGGCTCTTTTCCAAAACTAGCCAAGATGTCATTTTTGTCAAAGGCTAGGGAGGCCAATCAAGTTTTTCCTTTTGTTCACCCTAGAAGCCCAAAATGTCAATGACTAGTTGGTGTACCTCCCAAATTTTATAGCCTCCAAGGTGTTTTGGCATTTATTATCCAAATTTTGGGTGAGGCCCTTTTTCGACCCCTATTTTTAGTAGGCGGTTTGTTTTTTCAAGGGTCGTGCGCCTACTGCTCATTTGTCTGGGTTTTTGGCCTGTTGGGCAACCACTTGGCCCACACATTTCGTTAATTGCCCGTAAATTGTCCAAACTTTGCCGTTAGGGTTTCTGTGACTCCTTGACATTGAATCCATATTTCTCTGTCCCGTTTTTACCCGAAATTTTTCTTTCTTAGTTTTTTCTTCTGTGGTTGACTTTTTCGGCATTCATAACTAGGGCTCCCACGACAACACGGTTTTTTTGAAAAATACACTTAGTAAAAATGGACTCAATACATGGTGAGATTTTAGCACGGTCATACCGGCTATTTTTTTACAACTGGCCATTTTTTTGAAAAGTCGTAAAATATTTACCGGCCATTTCTAAGGCCGCAAAATTTGCTCTAGCCTCATTTATGACGGGCTGGAACCCAGTTCAAAGGCAAATTTGTGCCAATTTTTCTCTAATAACCGGATTTTACATGCCGATTTTTTCAATTATTGCAAACTTAAACTTCAATATTAGTCTGATTTTCCGTGCGAAAATATCAGCTAACATTGGCGACTACCACTAGGTAGTATGGTCCCCATACAGTGGACCCAGAGTCTCTGGTTTTGCAGACCAGCTCCTGGTGGTGGATCAAGTTTAGGGGCTTAGCACCCTTGCTAGGTGATGCTAACCACAGTGAGTTGGTAGGATGTGTTCAACAACTTCCTACCCAAAGGCCATCGATTTAGCCCTTAAGATCCACTTGCAACCGGATTGGATTTAACCACAGCATCTTTGAACAATTTGGTGTCTTCATACCTACAAAAACCCACCTGTGACCTACATGGCAAATGCTCCCAATTCCATCAGATGTAAGGCAATGTCCACTTTCGGACCCATGCATGGAGGGATATGCAAATGCAAATCTCAGGATTGAAGATGGGATGATATGAATGCAAGTCATCAGTATTGTGTCTAACACTGTGTCATTGATGTGTGTGTGAATGTATGCATGATGAGGCTTTAGTGCCCCAACTCTGAAACCGGTCCAAAGTGGTGATTACCAATTCTTTTTTTGATTAGACATTCAACTTATACTCTCTAAGAACTGATTCAACAGGGAATAAGCATCTAGTCTCCTCTCTGTACTGACTCTTCTCTCAAACCCTATATTTTGACAGTAGTCCATGTAGGACAACTTACTGTCCTAAGATCCAATATACAAGATGCTGGTTTTCCACTAGTCTATAGAATCAATTAGGAAAATCGTCCTCACCTCTTATGGATGTGCAAGGCGTCACTCGTCCTCACAAATTGGTTCGCGATATGATAGAGACGGTTGAAGTTTTTTTCTTTTTTTTCTTTCTTTTCTCTCACTCTTTCTTTCTCTCTCTTTTCACTTCATCTTTTTCTTCTTTTTACTTTTTCCTTATTTTTTCTGTCCTAGTAGGGACCTTATGAAAGATGGTTTTCGATTAGTGGATATGGAGAGGAATCTTCTTAGTTGTCTGATATCAGTAGGTGGTACTGATTCAAATGTATACATTCATTGCAAATCATCCATCCCATCTGATCCGACTTTATGTACAAAGCATAAATTTCCTTCAGCAACTGTCTCAAATGGTTCACTATTCAAAGAAGTAGTGATGTTTCAAGCTTGTTATCTCATTGTATGTAACCATCATGTGGAGACTCTCGGTTTTTCTTTATCCGTCACGTCCTGAAACTCTCCAACTGTCTAGACAATCATGCCTTACCTATTGGGCGATGGAGTCACTCCCCACCCCACTGCACTGTTTCTGTTCCCACTTTTTCCTCTCTTACCCTCCCTTTAATGCTTCTGATCAAACACTCATGCCCATAGGAGAAAATATGTAATGTCCTATGCAGCTCAGAGTATATGCAGAATGCAGGGGTATGGATGCATGAGACAACGGTCTTGCAATCAAATGACCAAGCACATTGTGCCTACATGATGCAATGCAGCGTGAGTGAATAGAGCCAAGTCACCGTTTATAGTGTCTATGAATCTCTCATGTAGTAATAACAAATCCCATACTGAAACAATTTTTTTTTTTTTAGTGGTATTTTAAAACAAGATAGAATGTTGACCAAAAAATATAAAAAGTATAACAAAACCAGATCGACAAAGTAAAGTCAAACTTACCACCCCTCGACTCCCCCATGTGAAATCAGGCATAAGGCTGTATTGTTATCACCTTACCACATCTATCCAACATCCACCTTGTTGTCTGGGTATTCACCATGCGTGGTAACCCTATCATGACGTATGGAATAGGAGGCTAAACTATTCAAATGTCTCAACTGATATGGGTGATTTTGGTGTATGTTTGAATTCCGTGGTAGAAATGGAAGATCTGCGCCTACCACATCGAATATCCTTCCCATATCATAGGGTTTATCCATGGTTGGAGGTATAGTGTTCCTTATTTCCTCCCTAATTTCTAGTTTAGGCCCCTTGTTCTCGATATCTTCTTTAGAGACATAGTCTGGCATGCCTCTTTCCCAATGGAATATATCCATCAATAACCTCTTGGGTTTGTTGGATACGGTTTTGGTACCCATCCTTGTTAGTATGCATCAATGTACTCTTGTTCGCCACATTCTTATGATCTTCGAATAGGTTATGTATATCATATGACTCCTCCTGATTAATGTCATCAGAGATAGGTGGTTTAATAACTCTTCTTTCTGGAATTGCTGGAGTTAGATCTATGTTTCTGGATCTAGGGGGTGGTACTAGTGGGTTAGCACATATTGGCTCCTCTGCATTGCTATCGTCGTCCTCGTCATGAGGTACAACTTGATCCATCTGATTGCTAAATATCGTTGGTAATGCCTCCTCAGACTTAGTGGCCTTCCCAAGACTCACCTGCCGATTACACCCTTCCATCCACTCTTTCCTAGGTGGGTCTATCGGTAACTCTCTCCAGGTTACCGTCAGCACGCTTGCCCTAGTCCCCTCAGGGACGAGTGTTCCTATTGGATGTATCGGAGGACTATTGTCGCTGGTCTCAACTCGTCTATCCTTAGAGGTATTCTTATGATATCTAGACCACCGGTCTATATTCTTACTAATCTGGGCTTCTTGATTGTCTAGCCCATAATGGTGTAAATTTGACCCACTCTCTTGTGTCCCTCCATAATCCTCCACAAAGTTAGGTAATAACTTAACGCTACTTGGCACTCTCTCTTCCTCAGCACATTCTGCTTCGGAAAACTTTGAGGGTCCAGTCCTCTCGTAGGTGTCATAAGGTAGTCCTGTATGATATAATTCTCTCATTCTTGGCAGCTCGTGCCCTAGTTTCTGTCGGCTACTATTTAGCATCAGATTTCTCATGGCCTGACATTCACGTGTGGTGATGTCTGCTTCCTCTACAATCATGGCTCTAGATATTGCCTCTTCCAATGATGAGACTCTAGATTGGCGTACCACTAGCTGGATATTACTCGACAGTCCTCCCAAAAAGCTATCAAGTAGTAGCTGCGGAGGTAATACCATTGTAGAACTTAGGTCCAGCTGGTGCACTAATCCTCCAAATCGTCTAGCATACTGATGCACAGTTTCTATAGATGTTTGTTGTATGGTAGATAGGGCAAATATCAAACTATCTAGATTATAAGTGCCTCTGAATTCTCTAAAGAATTCTTGATAGTACTCCCCCAGTGTGCTGATAGACGCTTTAGGTAGAGCATGGTACCATCTCCTGGCTGTTCCTACCAAAGTATTGGTGAACAACATCATCTGATGCACAGGACTCACCCTATTCACAAGCATTAGTGTTTCAAAATCCTCGACATGCTCATGGGCATCTTCATCCGCATTCCCGTGAAATTGCAATAGGAGACCTACTATTTTAGGTATCCCCCTAGTGTCATATGGGACAACTATTGGCTTAGTCACCCTCCTTACTCTCGAAGTGATAGGAGTAGGGCTAGGTGCTAGCACAATCAGGTGAGCTATGGGCAGATCATCATTCTCATCTAAAATTTCTTCCACAACAATCTTCTTGTCATGGTTGGTCTCAATCGAATTTAAGCTCAATTCAATCTTACTCTCTGCCATTGACTCAAAGCTTGGGTCCTCCCATATGACTTCTTCCTCAAGTCCTTCATCCGAGTTTGATTGAACTTGCTTTCAGACGTGGCTTTCCAATCAGATACTGTGTCCTCCTCCTCTGGAGTTGGCTCCATTTCATTTTTCGACATGGTCTCCCAATCCGATCCATCACTATAACTCTCAACTGAATTAAGCATCTCCTCCTCACTGTCATAATGTGTCGAGGGCTCACCTATCTCTACTTCTAACTGGTGGTCATCCGTGTGGGTATCTGACTGTGTTTCCCATTTTTGTAGTGATAACGCTATTGTTATTTGTAGATCACTGGTGCTATCCTCATGATCTTCAAGGAAAGTTATGTTCATGAGCTTCTGTGGTGGCTGTTCTTGAGTGTCGACTACTTTTGGGAGTACGGGAGGTGCATCTTCTGCTAAACTCCTACTATCTGTGGCTAGACGTGGTTCTCTAGGCAATAGACTAGCCTCTTGTAATGAAATTTCTATAGCCCTATCGATGTAAGGTCTTCTCTTCCATACTCTTTTTGATCAAGGGCCTCTAAAAACGCGTCAGTGGCACTGGTAAGTCCTTCTTTGGTCATTACCTCTAGTGTATCCATCGATATATCAGGCTCACAGAGCATTTTTTTCTCCTCTAATTCTAGAGGAGGCATTTCATCCTCACCTGCCAAGTAGATGCTTGTGCCTAGGGAAAGACCCAAATCTATTTTCTCATTAGGCGTGTCTATGGTCAAAATTCCACAAAAAAATTTCTCAATCCATGAGAAAGATTTCATTATTATCATACTAACAAGGCCCTAAGGTGAATATTCTATTTGTGGGATTAGCACACATCACTGTGTGATGCTAACCACTTCGACTTGTAGTAACACGATACTGATTTTTAGATTGCACAAACATGCTAGCTTGGGGCCGACGATCTAAACTAGAATCGTTCTCAAGACATGCAATCTGAGACACATCAAATTTGTAGCCTATTAATAGTATGACTACCCTTCAAGCACTATTCCCTTATCAAGTAGCTCCCGGCAGACGCACCAATGTTAAGCGTCTAGCGGGTCAAATAACATAAGCAACCCACAAATGGCTAATCTGTACAGTCCACAACCCTACATATAGATAATCGCCCTTCAAACAATAGCCCATTATTAAATTCCTCCCGGCAGACGCACCAATGTTAAGCGTCTGGCGGGTCAGAGTTGCTCCCTTGACTGACAACCCATTTCTAAAACGTATGCTTTGTAAACCAATCGACATGGATAATTACTCTTCCAAGTAATATAATGTTCCTCTTGACAGACGCACCAATGTTAGCGTCTGGCGGGTCAAATAACCTAAGCAACCCGCAAGTGGCTAATCTATACAGTCCACAGCCCTACATATAGATAATCGCCCTTCAAACAATAGCCCATTATCAAATTTCTCCCGACAGACGCACCAATGTTAGGGCCATTTTTGACAGGGGGTTGGTCCAGCCAAAACGTCCTAAAAGGGTCAAGGGGTCCCACCTCTAATGGCGGTTCGGCCCTACGTGAGCAACATAGGATTTGCCACTTCCAACCCTGATGGCCCTCTCTATTGCCCCGTGCTCCCCAACCGATGAGAGTTTTCCAGGCTCTCAGAGATACGGTTGCAAGGAGGGGGTGCTAATACTTTTGGTTCAATGATTCACTAGTTTTCTAGAATTATGGTTCCGTAAAAACTTATGATCGCTAATTCGCTAAGTCTCTTTCCCCATTGAATTCGGCTTACAGTTAATAAAGATCTTACATGGGCTAGAAACCGATTTACTCTCCATGATGTGCTCGTGGGGTGCAAGTTATATGCACCGCTTTGTTTGCTAAGCGGCGGTATTTTCGCCGACCGTCGGGTCTAGGTATTTTGCTAGACAGTACCGACGGCGGGTGTGACTAGTGTGACACTTAACCAAGGCGGTGTATTTCAACCGCGGATGGTGGATGGCCCGCTCTGGTGTTTCACAGAGGTCGGGTCCAATTAATACGCTTCATAATGGAAAACAAACGATTCCAACTTGACGATTTTCACAATTTATCAATCATGTCGTATGTCAACTAGTTTATAGACCGGCCAACAACCACATGTAGTTAATATCAAGGAAAACCAGGCTCCACTACTAGCAATGTATGATCTACTAGTAGAACATTGTTTTAACTTTAAAATGAAGAAGCGATTCCATGATAAGTACAATTCAACTCATGAATCGGTTGTCCCCTCTTTCCTAACGGAAAACAATTCCATTGTCAGTCTAGTTTAAATCATTTAAAAATAGCAATTACGGCGTAAATACTGATACCCTAGATGACACATGGAGTAAATGGAAAACCTCAATAGCTACTTACCCTATCCGGCCAAAATCACAAATAATTTCATCATGTCAAAACAATAGCAAGTACAGAATCTTTGGAGTGCATGGTTCCTGAAACACTACACACCGGCATACTACCATTCTGGTTCTAAAATTTTTAGTACGATTCACTACAGTGCACAATCGGCCCGTTATTCACTCAGTTGAACGAGCGTAACCACAAAATGCAAACGCATCCGAACTCAAATTTATATGACCTTGTTACCAAACAGATGTAAGCGGTCTATAAAACCTTCCTTGCTTCACAAAAACGCTTTATAAAAATCTTATTCACATGTAGTTGACTATAGTAATAACCTCACATTGCATTCCGATTTAACTTAAAAAACTTACAACCAGAACTTCATGAAACTTACTTGCTTCCCAACAAAAACGCTTATAACGATTTAGTTGGAAATGTGGAAAAACCCTACTATCACACAACATAACATGTTCATGAAAAAACATATTACTTTATGTTTATTGGTACAAATAGAGTTTGAAAAATCAAAACATACCTCAATGCGCAATTAGGTAGCCGGTTCGTGGAAACTTTAGTCATAAACCTTGTAGCAAAAATCAGAGCCAGACATGTTGACGCAGTTTATCCACTTTACGCGTGTCCGATCGAATTGGTGTAAAAAAAGAAAATGAAGAAAATGAAAGTTTCTAAAATATGAACGGTGCGATTGAAATGTTAACGGTTAAGTTGAGAGAAAACTGAATCGAAAGTCTGTAAAAAAAAAAAACAAGGCCAGAAAAATACAATGGCTAAAAAAATCAGCAACCCATCACTCACACCAAGCCCTCAAGAAAACCATCCCACTCATTCAAGATATAAGCCTACTAGTATGACAATGGACTACAACCAACCAACCAACCCTCACCATAAAATCACTCTCAACAAAAGCAATTCTCTCAACACATTACTCTAATATTCAAGCACAACCCACTTTTCCCATCAACAAGCATAGATTCAATCCCAAGGAGTGCAAACAAAAACTCCATCAACCCAATCAAGCCTCCAACAATCAATCAACTACTTGGAGGGAAAAACACAACTCTCAAACCAAACCACAAGCACCCAACCTATCCATTGTTATCAACTACAAAGTGAGTCTACTCTGAATCCACTAACAAGCATTCAACCCCAAACATCCATCACTCCACAAGCAACTATGCAAGACAATACTTGTACCAATGCATAAGCATACTATAAGGCAAAAACCACATATAACCATCCATCAAACCAAACTTACAAGGAATCAAACCTACTCATCAACAAAGATCTCTCAAGCAAGCACCCATCTTCCAAAAACTTTCAACTCTAAAAAACTCTCAACCAACATCACATCAAACTATCACATCATCATCTAACTCACCCAACTATCATCCAACTATCAATCAACTATCACATGATCATCTAACTATCAATCAACTATCACATCATCATCCAACTATCATCCAACTATCAATCAACTATATCTTAACACAAAGAGTGGCCTCCTTATATAGTAAATCCCAAGTGTCCCCCTTCAAAATGAGGCTTTGCCAGTTTTCATGCCCTTCAAGCCCTCTCTGCCATTTGTCCTCAACCCATTTGATAGTACACCTAGTGGCCTCCATAAGAGAGTGAGGGAGTGGTGCATTCAAGGCTCTCTTCCAAAACTAGCCAAGATGCCATTTTTGTCAAAGTCTAGGGAGGCCAATGAAGTTTCCCCTTTTGTAGAAGCCCAAAATGTCAATGGCTAGTGGGTGTACCTCCCAATTTTTAGCCTCCAAGGTGTTTGGCATTTATTGTGCAAATTTTGGATGAGGCCCTTTTTCAACCCTTATTTTTAGTAGGCAGCCTTCATTTTTTCTTTGGGTACCTTCGTTTTTGGCCTTTCTTTGTTTTTTTAAGGGTCGTGCGCCTACTGCTCATTTGTCTGGGTTTTTGGCCTGTTGGGTAACCACTTGGCCCACACATTTCGTTAATTGCCCGTAAATTGTCCAAACTTTGCCATTAGGGTTTATGTGACTCCTTGACACTGAATCCATATTTCCCTGTCCCGTTTTTACCCAAAAATTTTCTTTCTCAGTTTTTTCTTCTGTGATTGACTTTTCCGGCATTAAACACGATTTTCCTGAAAAATACATTGAGTGATCATATATTAGTAAAAATGGGCTCAGTACATGGTGAGATTTTAGCACGGTCATATCGGCTATTTTTTTACAGCTGGCCATTTTTTTGAAAAGCCGTAAAATATTTGCCGGCCATTTCTAAGGCCGCAAAATTTGCTCTAGCCTCATTTAGGACGGGCTGAGACCCAGTTCTAAGGCAAATTTGTGTCAATTTTTCTCTAATAACCGGATTTTACATGCCGGTGTTTTCAATTATTGCAAACTTAAACTTCAATATTAGCCTGATTTTCCGTGCGAAAATATCGGGTAACAATCTCTTTGCTTCTTCAAACATTCATTATCAAAATGCCCTTTGATGTGGCAATAAAAGCATTTCAACTTACACTTATCTTTCTTTTTGCCAAAAGAGGAAGTCTCACCTTGATCTTGTCCTTTTGACCATTTGCCTTTGCCTTTGCCCTTGAACTTGCCTTTGATGAACATACCTCCTCTTCATATTGAGATGTTGATGTAGATACACCTCCTCTTGATTGAAGTTTATACTCCTCATTCACCAAGATCTCTTACAAATCCACAATACTTGGCAAAGTTTTTTGAATAGCAAAACTTTGAACAAGATTTGCATGATCATCCAACAAGCCATTAAGCCTAACTTGAACAAGTTCTACCTCCTTAATGCTTTCATCAATACATGATGACTCATCATCGAATGCTTTAACCCTCAAAACAAAAGAATGAGTACTCTCTTCATTCTTTTGCAAACTTTGAAAGATTTTTCTCCTAATCTTGATGTAGACTTGGATTCATAAAGCTTCTTCAAAGCTTTGCAAGCCTCCAAAGATGATGTGCACTTACCGATCTCCTCGAGAAGTTCATTGGTAATATTCATCGTAATCATGTGTAGAGCCCTTTTGGCTCTCTTGTCATACCTCATTTGATCTTGAGGTATTTGAGGCCTCTCCTCCACACCTGCAACAATCTCCATCAACTCATTCATCTCCAATAAGGACTCCATCCTCACCTTCCAAGTAGAATAGTTGGTTGAGGTAAGCCTATCATTGCTCTCCAACATAAATCCACCACTTGTAGCCATGTTGAACTGACATGACTTTCTTCTTTCAACCTCTTCCAATGCACAAAGCACTCTGCCAACAAATAAACTCAAGAACAAATCACAAAGATATGGAACCTCTCAAATCTCTTCTAGCACTTCTAACTAGAAAATCAACACATAGAATAGTAAAATCTTGATCAACCTATGATCTATCCTCAATCTAATGATTCTTGCCACTTTCTAAGATTGAAACACACTCAAATGAAGTTCAATAACCTCACAAACTTAGGGTTTTGACAAAATCACAAAAAAATGAATATCTCAAATTCTACATGCAATTTTTAAAAACTTGATATATCATCTTGTAGCCTCCAATTAGACCTTCCTAATGCACCAAAAATCGGATAATTCTAGTAAAACAAGTGAAATCGGAATCATCAAGTATATAAACCTATATTGAGTTTTGATCTACAAAAGGTCAATTCTACATATGCAAAAATGGAGATTTTTTTAGTAGAAATCAATCTAGCATGCTCTAGCATTGGTAACTCCTCCAGATCTTTGATAAATGTGGTTGATCCTTTCATAACCTGAAACACAATAGCTCTAATACCATGTGAAGAATTTCAGATCATTCAAGATCCAAATCCATGTCCCTGATTTTTTATTACAAAAAGAGCAAACCATCAATCATGCCAACGTAGCAAAATCAGCATCTACATACAAAATGAGATGCAAACTCTAAGAGATACTGATCAAACATGAATCAAAACATAAAATATAGTTGTTGTCCATACAATTACAGTACCCTACTGTATTTCACACGTGTGGAACCGAAAAGAGCAATAAATGATCATTCTACACATAGAATTGCAAGATAACATCATGAGAGTGCACCAATGAGTAGTAGAACCCAAAGAGAACCATGTATAATGATGAAATGAGAGAGAGAAGAGAGAAGATCCCTTTCTCCACGAGTTACAACAATATATAACAGGTCCAAATCCTACTTTGCCACTTGGCTTTCCCTCCAATATGAAAAACCCTACTATTTTGGGACTAGATTCAATGTACACAAAGTTCAAATTTGAATCTCTTTCAAACTCGACTTCCAACTTTCCCACACTTTCAAAAAGTGTTTATTGAATGTATTTTAAATCAATATAACTTCAAAAAAATTATCTCTAAATCTAAAATGAATTTTGGCCTCAATTGACAATTTACCAAAATATGACTAAACTTGTTGACATCTCTCACATCCAGTAATAGGCGGGTTCAACCCCAAGCTGTCGCCTCCAAGTACGGTTGAGATATGCTCTATATAAGAAGCACCTAATATACTAATGGGTACCTGAGGGGAGCTCTATAATGGAGATGCCAAATGAATCAAGGAGGAATTGAGATGCATGTGAGAACCACGACAGTCGGTAGCCTTGATCATGAAGGGAGTGTGAGGAGGCAAGTGAGGCCCGCGTATATCTCGTGTCTGTATCTGGTAGATCCTAAACTCTTTGAATATATGCGATGAGCTAGAAAGTTCTAGCTATTTGAATGGGTGGAATGACAAACTCTGCAAAAAGAATCCCGTGTGGAGCCGAGGGCTTCGCCCGAATCATACAAGCTAGCATGGTGGTCTGTAGTCGTGAAATGTTGGCCCAATGTGAATGATGGAAGACCGGTACACCATGTCTCTGTTGCATACAAGGGTGTGGGGGTGACAATAGTGTCGAAAAGTCTGCACTTACTGCGAGCATCTCGGATGGAAAGGCAAGACTATGTGCTCAAGTTGATAAAGGGAGTGTAAAAAAGTCAAAGTGCAAGAAAGTGGCTAGAATTTTGCAAACTAAAGTTTGGTGTACGATAGATTCTTTTCAGTTCCATACTTGCAAAACATACAAAAAGTTTAGATCATGTATGAAGGTAAAATACTTGTCTCTCATGCATTTGAAAATTTTGTGACCTAGGCAAAAAAATCACAAATAGAGGTCGCAAAGGAACTTTGACATAGTTTTAAACGCGCTGACAGTGCCTCAGTTGAATATGGTTGTAAACCAACATGATTCTTTCAGGTAAGAGTTTGTAGAAATCTTTTGTTCACTGCTGGAGAAGGCATTGATGCCTTGTTCTGGTGCGATCCTTCTGTAGCACCCATTATGGGATTTTAAACTTGGTTTTTGATTGAGTATAGGTAGCTGTGTCAGCCGCCAGGCTAAACTGATGGGGGTTGAGGCTGCGAGGCGGATGTGGTTTGAGAAGCCCTAGTTAGGGTTTGATGGGGGGGGGAGGGGACCCTTATTTTACATGTTTGAAGTTTTTGTTATTTAATTAACTTCTTTCCTTTTGCTTTCCCAAACTTAAACTGGATGCATGATTGGGTGACTGACCCTTCTAGTGATTGCATGTCTCAGTTAGTTCACTGAGTTGTGCATGTCGGTAGCCATGTGGTTGCATTGAATTCAGAGTTTTTGCAAAGCGATTTGGTGCATTTGGGGAATGCATGGCTATTTGTAACGGTTTTATGTTTCAAAGGGGAATTCTTGTGAGAGAATAATTTGTAGACCAGTGGTTAGTATTCACATTATTGGTAATGCTAACAGTTGAAACCATAATTGCAGGCCAACTTTACAAACAACACACACACACACACACACACACACACACACACACACACACACACACTCACACACTCACACACACAAATTCTTCATTATAATTTATTTATGTGATTTATGTATTCATCAATGCGCTTTACTAGAGTGAATTTGAATTCATATCCATGTGTCCTCAAATACTACTTATTGAGTAGACTTTATAGATAATGCAAACTAGTAGTATCAGAGAACTTTATCTCGAACACTCTGTTCATATAATGTGTTTCAATTATTTAGAGTTGATATTGCAGGTTTAGTACCAAGTTAAGGAGACAACTACTGATGAGAATAGATATTTCACATGAATTCTTTATGTAGCCATAACTTTCTATCTCCTCTGACACAATTGCTGAAAATATATTCCTTCGACAATTATCGAGTAACATCAACTAAATGGCAAGAAAAAAGTCATTTGTGACAAAAGATTTCCCACCAACAGTTTTTGCAAGTCAAAATACATAAGATCTTTGCTAAGCTCTTGGCCAACCAAGATGATCTTTGGTAAGCTCTTGGCCAACCAAGATGATCTTTGCTAAGCTCTTGGCCAACCAAGATGATTATTTAGTACACATATATCCATTTAGATAATGCACATACACTTAATCACAGAAGCATCTCTTAGTCCTTATACAACAATCAAAAGATCAGTAACATGATACAACAATTAAAGATAAGAGAAATGAAGAACAATACGCAACTTTTAATCAGGAAGACATAGTTTTGATTCGTCACATTGCACTTGAATCTTGACTAGATACACAACATATATCTATACCATTGCTATTAAATGAGCAATCACAAATCTAACATCTCTCGGTCGCAATGCTCGAAGGTGCTTCATCACTTGCCGTGGAACTTGGAAGAAACATGTAGAAAGCTCAAGTGAGCCTTCTTGCATGATTATTAAATAATGTACTTTTCCTCAACACTCAACAACCATATGCTTGTTGTAGAGCTTAGAGGTGAATAATAACTAGCTCAAGACAATCAACTTCATCATCCTTGCTAGTGGATGCTATGGTATTCATGTTAGAGATGATCCCTACCTGCTACTTTTAAAGAGTTCTTTCTAATCTCTCTCCACTTAATTTCGAATCTGAATTGCACATTGAGGATTTACTTTTTCTTGACTTCTTTTGAGTTGTACAAAGGCTTTAAGGAAAGTAAAGAGCTTACAAGTCTTGACCGTCCTTGAGTTTGTAAGTTTGGGAAAACTCAAGAGTTTCAAAGTTTCAAAGCCTCTTGACTTTGCTTCATGACTTTTGATCGTTTGCTATACTTGGGTTATGGCGTTATCAATGAAAATAGAGACAATGAGACCAAGATAAACTAAAATCCAAACGATGCAAATGAAAAGATCAATCAACAAGAAAGAGCACATAGACAAGAAGAGATTTGTGTTATAGAAAAACCCTTGAGAAAAAATCTAGCATAAGTAGAATGCGACAATATTCTATTAGCCATTTATAATATTTTAGTACAACATATAATAATAAATACTCTTGAACCCTAAGATTTGACTACTTGTTAGCCCACCTCTATGATTATTGAACCCTTAAGGAAATTGCCCATTATGGCTCCAAATGTTTGCCTCGAAGGCTCTCGCCCACAGACCCCATAAAAGGGCTTGGGTGTAATGCTTGTTTGAGTCCAACACCTACAGAGTGTTCAACATATCTGACAATGCTGGCCTTCAAACTTTCTCACACTTTGTGTTTTAAAGTCCTTAAAGATGTCTGCTTGTTTTGCACATTTTGTGACCACCATAAGTCGTAACTTTCTCTCTTATCCACCGTTACATGTATAGCAACTCTTATCCAACTCAGCAACTACAAATTATTATTTTTTGTTCGACAACTCTTATCCAACTCAACTACCACTTAATGTGGGGAGCTTGATAACCAAGCTTGTTCTTGCAACGAGCACATATAAATTCTTATCCTTTCTTGCTAGGTGGGGTCAATTTTTTTAACTGCATAGCAACTCTTATACAAGGCACTAGCTGAACCGAACGATCACGATTAAGCACTTCAGAGTTGCACTTTTTTTTTTTTGAAATAAATCACATATAAACTCTTTTTCAACTCACCTACTACTACTACATGATGTAATATAGCAACTCGTATCCAGCTCAACTATTTTGGGAGGGGTAACTTTTTATGAAAGAGACAAAGACTCTTATCCAACTCGACTAAAAGGGGTACCGTTTTCCCTTGCCCTTGAGTAAAAAATGACTAGTTTGGCATATACCTAATGTGTACATCACGTCATGAGAGCTTGCAAAAAGGTATAGCCAAAAAATAAAACAAAACCCTTTAATGGGTAGTGCTGGAAACGAAAGGGGGGGGGGGGGGGGGGGAGATCTTGAATAAGTCAAAATATATTTTTAAAATGTGGTGTATTAAATAGAATTTTCCCCGAAATAGTTTAGGTGATTTTCTATCAACCGTCGGATGCATAGTAGACAGTCTATCTCAGCCGTTGCGCTACCCGCCATAAGATGGCGGGGCTGAAGAGACGGCGGGCAGGTGACCACATGACCATGCGACCACCGTGCCCCTTCTTCCTTCCTTCCTTCCTTCTTCTTTTTCTTCTTCTGCTTTTGGTTTCTGTAGGGAGAGAGCGCGAGAGAGAGAGAGAGAGAGAGAGAGAGAGCGAGAGCGAGAGAGTGTGTGTTGGCGAGGGAGGGTATGCACAGGAGCGTTGGGGAGGCAGATGATGATCAAGCGCCCAGCAAGAGCTGCAGATCGGTGTGCTTTTTGTGGGCTGTTTTGGTGTAGGGCAGGAGATAGAGAGCTTCTCAGCCTTCAGAAGAGCAAGCAAGAGGAGTTAGGGTTGTTTGCCATTGAAAAGCTTTTACAATTGCAGATTAAAGGATAAGCAGGCAAGGCAGAAAAAGCGTGGGAAAAGGGAGGGGCTTAATCCATTGCAGCAGAGTAGCATGCAAATTTCTCATCAGGTGCTTGTTTGTTGAGGAAAAGAGGGGTCATGGCAGCGAAAAGTGGTAGTTTGTTTCAAGGCAAGAAAGGGAACAAGAAGGGGATCGGTGGTGGCATGGAGGCGGCGAAAGGTGCAGGGGGATCAATAGCGCAGGGGGTATTATCTGTAAGGAAGACGAGCGATGGTGATGGAAAGCATGCGTATATGGTAGAGCTTCGGCTTGGCAGCGTGGATTCAGCTTCACTGAGATGCAAGAAGTTTAACTGCGATCACCGCGGCAGCTTCGATGACATGGGCGCATGCGCAAGGGCGTTTCGGTTTGCAATGAGCACAGATGAACTGGCTGTGTTTAGAGCGTTTGTTTTGGAGGAGGGATCTAGTTCGGGTTGTGGATCGAGCACAGACAGTGAAGTCTGTGAAGAATCTGTGAGCTGCGTCAGAAATATGGATTCTGGTTTTGAACCTAAGGATGCTGGTGTTGGCGAGCAGTTTCTTGTGAGGCAGCACCAGGGGAAGATCGAAAGCCTAGAAGCTTGTGAAAGAAAGCCAGTTTCTTATTTATGCATACGCGAAAACACAAGGGCAGGTTTACGATTTGCAGTTGCAATGACACAGATTGAAAACGGGCAACGTCGGATGATATCCTTCCTGCTCCGCCAAAGTTATGGTGTGAACGAAGATGAAACCATGAACGGGGATGAGAAGCTGCTGAATAGGGCTATTGTGTTCTTGCGCAGCACTTCGTTCGAACACTGGCGCAAGAACGGAGCAAACAAGTCTTTTCCTCAAGGGGATCAATCTGGCACACTGCGCCGTGAGCGTGCTCTTAAGCATCCGTTCTCATATATAGGGATCGAGGATGGCGAGAAGGTGGATTGCAGTTGTGGGAAGAATCGGAGCAAGGGTCTTATGGTTGCATGTGAACAGTGTGGTGCATGGGAACATGCGGAGTGCTTGGGCTACAGATTTAATTCACAGGTCCTATTTTGATCTTAATTTTCGCTATTTTATCGATTCCTGCTAAAGTCTGATCTGTTCTTTTTTGTGGGCAGCAAAAGCAAAGATCTGATCCCAACTCGGAAATGCAACGCTTCGTCGTTTAATTTGAGAAGGGACCCAGTGAAAATTACAGGCTTAATTTTGAATGGAACTGAGCTTTTTTTTGCTTAAAGAAGCTGTTTCTTTTCCCAATTGATCTTCAGGAATGAACAGGTTTATCATGGAGGCTATGGCGTTGAACAGTATGAGATTAGTTTGTTTTCTATTTGGGGCTCTGTTCTTCGTCTGTTGCTGCAAGATTCATCTTTATGTTGTGATTATGTAACGATGGATCAGGGCTAGGGCTCTTAAGATCTTAAGGGATTAACAGGCAGGTCAGGGATGAAACAGGTTGCTTTGATGGGCCAAAGGATAATTTTCTCACAGGTTCTGAAGGCTGGAAGATGGGTTTGAATTGGCAGGTGCCTTTTGTTGCAAGGCATACATTGGGATGAGGAGTTGAAACTAGAAACTGTAAATGCAGCTTGGGAAGAGTGGAGTGGGTATATGTAACTCTTACCCAAGCCTAAATGGATGATGGTGTTTCCTTCTTGCAGATTCCTGCGGATTATATTTGCTCGGCTTGTATAAGGGCGCAGAAAGAGGAGGTTGTTTTCATCAGATTGGACGAGCAGGTTAGTTCCAGGCATACTTGTAAAAACAATTGAGATCAAAGTGTTTGAACAGGGGAGGGGCTATACAGCCAAACAGGAACAGGAAAGGGCTTCTTTAAACCTTTGCCTTTGTGCAACAGCAACAAATTTAATGAATGCTCATTGTAGCATAGAACAATAGGCCCTAGGCCCGGGCAATGTGCTTGCTACTTTTCTTTTTTATATCCGATATAGGTCCTCCTGCCTGCAACGAGGGATGGATTTTATTACTGGTTTTGGGGATGTATTTGGATTTGGCAATGCTTTTGTCCCGGTCCATATCTTCAAGCTTAAGAGCTTACATAGCTTTGATTAAGGGCTTGACAAGCTCCTCTGCCTGATTGGAGTCAAAAGGGATTTTCGTAGAGACATATAATCGAGCAGCCTCAAGGTAATGGCCTCCAGATACAGTTGCTGGTGGGCTGTTATCAAATTAGGGCAAAAGGTTGAATAGCTTGATTTGACTTACTAAAGATTTAAACTTTGTGTATTAAGTCTAAGTTGCAATGATGATCGTTGTGTGCAGGGGGGGAGCCAAATCCAATATTCATATGATTTGCTTGGTGATTTGAAAGAAAGAGGTGGCAGACATGGCAATGAAGCAGTTTGTTGTGTTTGTGGCTGCGAAGACAATGAGGACCTTGAGACTATGGTACGTATTGTATTATGTATTGAATTTGAGGAATTGCGATTAAGTTTTACCTTTTCGAAGGCATATAGATCTTTGTGGCTGCTTTTTCTTTCTGAATTCTTCTCTTTTGCAGATGCATCCCTGTTCGTGTGGTGGAGGCCTTGCGTCTGCACATCCAAATTGTGTCTTATCAGCGTTGGAGAGTGCTAAGGTGAAGGAACAAGCTAAACAGGCTGGTTCTTCTTCGTTATGTCCACTATGCGGTGGGCAAGGTTTTGTTTTATGGGGAAATAACAGTGTTCTAGCTTCATCCGAGTCTGCAAAAGAAATCTCTCCCCCAAAGCCAAAGCGAAACTCAAGAAGATCAAACTCTGAAAATTCATTGAAAGGATTGAAGCGCTTGCGAAGCGCTTTAGCACAGCCTGGAGTTGAGAAAAAAAGTGAACTGGCAGAAAATATCTTGCTAAGTGGTGGCAAACATGAAGCTGAAATTCAGACGATCCACTCTGGAAAGAAAATTAATAGTGTAGTTTCTGAATCGATAAAGGTTGAACCATCTTCTGAATTTTTCTTTTGAAACATGATATTTTTAGCTGGATTTCAGAAAGAATACTGTGTATGTTGGTCTGCTAACCAGGTTTATACTTTTTGCAGCCTGAAGTTACTGTTCTTGGGCGACGATTTGCTGATGCAACAGTGACGGTTCCTATCAAGAAGCGTAGAATACAGCTCATGGAAGCTGTTCGCTCTCCATCCCCACCTCCAAGATCCCCATCTCCTTCACCTCAAAGCAATGACCTGATTGTCAAAGATGACAAGGGTAAGGGAACTGTAGGGAATCTGGATGATGAGCTGCAAAGTATGCAGGATACTGAGATGGCTGAATCAGGTTTTGTTGAACATGTGGAGATAATGTCATCGAAGAACCTGGAAGCTGAACCCAAGGGCTTGACAACAGGACTGACATCTGGTAAAGAACAATCAAGCCACGAGGAAGATGAAAAGGGTAAAAGTTCGTCTTCTAAAAGTGAAGAGAATGCACTGCCAGTGGCACAAGTGAATTGCATGAAGGAAGAAATTGACGAAATTGAGAAAATTGAAGTATGTAAGGACGTGATCAAGGTGACAGGAGCAAATGAGAAGGTGGGCCTTTCTAGTTCCTGGGAACAGAGAAGCGACCTTCAAGATCCACGGATTTCTACTGCTGCTTCCAATATTTTAGAAGTTCCCAAGAATGTTTGTGAACAGACAGAAATTTGCGAAATTTCCCAGAATGTCTGTAAACAGAAAGAGATTCCAGAAGTTCCTCAGACACAGAAAGAGACTCCTTCATCGAAGCCAAACATAGAAGTGGGTTCTCAATGCTTGATGGCAGAGGAGGGTGCCAATGATCAGGAGCTCTGTAAAGACATTAAAAAAGATTTGAGCTTAAATCATTTGGAAAGGGCTGACAAAGTGCAAGAGGGGTGTGATGGGACTGGCTCTTGTTCGGAGCCGTCTTTGGTGAGCAAAGATGAGCAACAATTGAGCAGCAAGCAGAGTTTGGATGAAAGCAGTAGTGCAAATATTCCCGTTCATAATCGAGACGATCGTTCACATTGGGATTTGAACATGGAGATGGAAGCTTGGGAGCGACCTCCTCCAGAATTTTCTACTGCAGATGCATCCTTGGCTAATGTGACTTCTCCAAAGGTAGCTTCTGATTGTCATGAAGATGGTGAGGTGATGGCCTCCCCCGAAAACCAAGATTTTACTGATGGTGACATTACCGAAGACAACAATGCTAATCCCAAGGACACCGATGGGTCTTCGGACCATGCTCCCAGTCTAATGATATTAAACACAGCGAGAGTTGATAGTGATTTATTGCTTGAATTCGGAAATGTAATGGCTACTGCAAGACAAGTTCTTAGTTCAGAAGTTGCTGCTGTTACTGACAAAACAAAGGATGTCGAAGCTTGCATTGGTGGTGAGATGCATGTTAACTTCAAAGATCAAGCGCAGGAGTCTGCGGGTTTGCCCACAGACTCTGTGGTCAATGCTTCGGAGTATGTTTTGCAGCCCAGTCCCTCAGCTGCAAATCTGGTTAGCACAGTTAGACCAGAGGGAATTGTGGATAGTAATACGATGATGAGTGTCTTGCTTGATGCTAGGAAACATACCAACAATCCTGATGCTGCTGATTTGGGTTTTGAATCCGACTCTCTTGACCACACCCGGGACATTAAAGAGGGAGTTGTTGGGTCTGATGCTTTTGAAGAGGATGAACATGATGTGGATTCTCCGAGAAGCTTGCAGGATATGTGTGAAGGACAGGATAATGAAGGGGCCTTAAATAAGAAGAGGTCTTCCGATTCAGATGAGGGTGTACAGGAGGATCTTGAAGGTGAAGATGTTGACTATGGCGATTCGGAAAATGAAGATGAACCAGGACATGCTGATGGTGATGCATATGACTTGGAAGCTGATGAACTGGCATCAGGTGGGTCACAGGAGAGGGAGTTTGAAGATGAGCAGATTGATGTTCATGAGGAAGCCCATGGCAACACAGATGAAGAGGGACCGAATCTAGAGTGGGTTGATTTGGGTGATGGGGATGACAGGAAACTGGATGCGGATATGGTGATCTCGCACAGCGATGAAGATGGACGGTTGCAAATCAATCCCGCTAAGGAAAACCAAGATGAGAATGCAGGTGTCAGAGATACACAATCATGTTACGAAACGCTAGCCAAAAATGCCGAGAATGTGAATACAGATGAGGAAAGTGGCAAACTTGACAATGAAATTTCTTTTGATGCTTTGCCTTTCTCAAAGAAAACATCTACTGTTGTTCGAGCAAAGTCTTCGGGATGGGACCAGCTTCCTGAGGGCTTTGAAAAAGCAGAAGATGCATTACGTGCTGTCAAAGAAAGTTCTGTAAGGGGTGGTCGAGGTGCATCTCGAGGTACTTTTGTATCAGTTGCAGGGCGAGGTACACCCAGCAGAATGGATGCTGGCCTTGGAGAAAGAAGCAGAGCAGAGGTATCGGCAGGGCAAAGCAGGGCCGACCATCGGTATGACCAACGGTGAGCTACTTGGAATACTGTTGCATTCTTTTCTCTTTCTAGTCCTTTCATTTCCGTTCTCACTTGTTCCTGCCTCAAGTAATCCTCGTTTTGTTTTGTTTTGCAGAATGGATGATAATTCAAGCCAAAGGTTCGCTTCTTCCAGAGAGTTTGGAAGAGGACGAAGTCGTGGAAGAGGTAGATCGTCAATTGTGCCGAGGGGAAGAAGCAGGGTTGATCCTTGGGTCAATGGTGCTGGTGGACCTCCAGGACAATGGGCTCCAAAACGTCATCCTTCTCCGCCTGGTAGATTTGGGGAAAACCCTGGGTTTGGGCAACGTCGGCCCCACACAAATGCTGCTGCAGCAGCTGCTGCAAAGCTAGAAAGTAGTGGCTTTGTGGTTGCTCCGGATGGCACAATCACTAAGGCTGCAGGTAATAATCCGCTACGAGGTGCACCGCGTCCATTTCCTGGTGGTGGCCGTAGCAGCGGTGGTGCAATGTTCAATTCAGGGCGAGGAGCAGTGGGCATGAACGAGATGAATCTTGGTTCGAGGGTTGGTTTGAGCCCAGGAAGAGGATTTGGGTTTGGCCCTAGCATGCGAGGCAATATGGGCCCGGGCATGGGATTGAACATGGGCGCTAATCCTGGCATAAGAGTGGGAGGTCGGGGAATGATTGAACGGTATCGTTTTCCGCCTCGCAATCCTGTTGGTGAACACTCCTTGAGTAGGCCAGTGCTGGAGCATTCAGAAAAATGGAATAGAAGGGAGCGACATTTATCTCCAGCTTCACTGAAGCTTAGTAGGAGTTCGCCCCCCCCTCGCTCTCATAAAAGGTCTCGATCCAAATCAAGAACGAGATCACCTCATTTACGAACGCCTCCAAGATCTGGAAATAATAGTGTGTTAAGGCGAAGCCGCTCGCCTCTTCATGTCAGGTCAGTTGTGAAAGGAGAAAGTCGGGAATCGTCTCCTTTGGGGCACCGTTCGATCCCCCCTCCACCAAAACTTCCTTTGCCTCCACCGCCACCCAGGGGACAACGCTCTCCTCCAGCTGGGTTAAAGAGATTGTCGGACAGGAGAGATGGGGATAGAAAGTACACCGATTTAGAGCAGACAAGATCAATTGTAGAGTCTCATACATCTCCCAGGAGACTTTCTTCTCATATTGAGCAAAATGCTGCTTCATTTGATGAAGCTAATCAGCAACCTATAGGAAAGACAAACAGTGAAGTGCGAAGGCCCTCAGGTGATGAACTCGGGGATGACACAACTCATGCTGCTAGGAAAGATGAAACTTTGTTGAAGGGGCGCAGATTGAAGGATGAGGGGGAGAGAGACAGAAGGATGGACGATGGCTTTCACAGAAGAACATTGGGGAGGGAGGATTCTAGAAGGGAATTTGTGAAATCAAGAAGAGATGGCAGAACAGGCAATAATTCTAGACATGCAAGCAGCAGAGAAAGGGATGATGATGTAGCACCAAGAAGAAGGCGAGCCCCTTCATGATTTCTTCGGCAGCAATACACTTATGTGAACTATGTAGCCTCTTTTTTGGGTGGTGTAAAAGGTTTTACAGCTTATAGTGAATTCAGTGCAAAAAGTGCTGTGAAAGCTATTATTCTTTTGGCTTCAAATGTAGTGACTCTCTCACTGCAACAACAGCTTCAGAAAACTCACCATGCGTGCATGCTGGGTGTGCATTAAAGCTTATTGCTGTTTATATAGGAAGGAGAGTGCAAGACTTATTGCAGTCCATGCGAGGTGCTTTGCTTCTCATAATTCATTTCTTCCACAACCCAGCTGGATGTATAGCTACAAACCGGGACTTTTTTCACCATAATAAGTTACTGCAAGCTTAACTTTCCTAATGTTGCTTGCTTTGAGCCATTGAAGCCCAATATTGCACAATTTTGATTGAGATTTATGTGGAAAATCGGTAGATTACTAGAGTGTCTTACATGGCCCCTCAGATGCAGCCATTTGTTTACTGATGTTGGTGCCGTCCTTAATTCAATTATGAGGTAACTTTGGAAGTCTTTTCTCAAAAACTGCACTTCTCTTTTTTGAAGTTATCGCATTGTTTCACAAGAACAATGTCTTTAGTAACAAAGTAGATCACAACACTTCGTTATGCATACTGTCAATGGTTCACCGGGCTTTTATGATTAGGAGAAATGTCCTTAAACTGGTCCAGCTCCAGCACTGAAGATTCACTTTTGTCACCATCCATCGCTAATTTCTCAAATTTTAGCTGTGTTTGGGTGGGATGTCCCCAAATTGATCCTAGTCCAGCAGCAAAGCCCTATTATTGCCACAATTGTTGCTTATTTCACGACTGTTATTTGTGCTTGTGGCTTGTTTGAATCAAATTTTTTAGAAGTTTAAATTGAGCTCCTATCAAACAATTAGCAAAACACTGAAAATCTCTCAAAATCTGGGGATAATGGGGTTATTTTTGAAATTTTGAAAGAACATTTGACGACATTCGAATCTAGAAATGAGTTGAATATATTTGAGGATTCCAAAAATTGAGATTCATGATAGTTTTGTGCCTGATTAAAAGCTGCTAAATGCAGAATTTGTGGTTCACTTTTGTAGCTTATTGCTTTTATGTTGTGTTTTGGCTTTGGCATTCATGAAACAGGAACTTGTGGAAAAAAAAGTTATGGAAAAGACTCCAGAAGTTGAAATATGTGGGATGTTGCTTTAGTGATAGCTCAAAATAGAGAGACAACCTGCAAATATGTGGTAATAATTGTGACCCTTCCGTGGATGTAGAGATTAGTTGTGTGAATGCATTTAATCTGCTCAGCTATGATGTGAATTGTAAATGGTTTTTACTTTATTTTCATTGAAAGAATTTTCTTGTTTCATCAAGACATAAGACAACATCGCTTATCACTGATATTTTGGAGAAAGGTTTCACTCTATAAAATGAGGATTATAATCCTAGAATTTGTTACTTTTCACATAGAGAGCTGAAAACAAAGTGGAGGAACATGAGATAATTCACAAAAAAGCAATACTAGCTTATTTCATTGTCATCTAAAAAGGCAGGGTGGTTAATTGATTGTAAGTATGAGCAATAAAAAGAAAGAATGTACCTACAATCTTGACGACTATAAATAATGGTATTGCTTAGGCTTTCATTTACTTATGACCCAGTATGACGTGCAAATCTGCTTTATTTCCAAACAAGAAAATTTGATTGTTCTTGTTTTTATTTCTTGATGTCCATTGGAACTAACATCCATCTATAAGGAGTTGCATATGATTGAGAAATTTTATTGAAATAGCCTTACTAGAAAGACCATAGCTTCAGCTAATTGAGTGTCAATAGAATGCTACTTGCGAACATATATGAAACCAATTGCAAAAAATGCAATATGCTAAAGTTACAATCACTATTTAGCAAACACAAAATAAGGTAAGTGTTGGATTAGGCATAAAATGTACAAATACAGGTACCACTTTGAATGACCTAGGGAAATTTTGCCCTTGCTTTGCAATGGCAATACTATATTCATAAAATAGTGATTTCTATCATCTAGCTATTTCTAGATGTGCCCAAGATCTTGCTGATCCACTAATGTGTTTTGGATCTGTATTTTTTCACATGGTATCAGAGTAGGTTGCAGGCCAAATTTGGTGGATTTTCCAAATCTAGAGGTGGATTTGAGGGCGCCATGAATTCTATGTGGATTTGGAGGTGTTTCTAGCTCAAATATTGTAGTTTCAAGTATAGAGTTTGGATCTTTGTGATCTTAAAGTCATTTTAGGTCAAAATACTTGTAGATGGCCGATTTTTGAAACCACTTACTGGAATGTGGAGACAAAAATTGCTCATGATTGTGGATGGTACATTCTATTAGATGAGATATCTAGATTCTAGCTTTTGCATGTAGATTTCTCTTTGCAGTTAAGGATGTCCTTCTACATGATTGTAGTGTTGATGTTGATAGGAGCTATCTTGGTATTGTAACTCACATGATATGATGCATATACATTAATTAACTATACTTGGAATTTGTAAAATACCAGGTGTTTTCCATTTAACATTTATGCTACTATTGGAGATTGTGCACAATATGATTTGATATGCTCAAAATCATAATCATAATTCTGAAAATATTCTTTCACATGTAATTGGTGCATTTTGTATTCAGTGCAAATGCATGAACCATAACAGATTTACACACAAATCAAATGCAATAAAAGTTTAGGAATTCACCTGAATTTGAAGTTTCATAAGTAAGTTAACTACAAGAGTTATGAACACAGGTTACAAATAGACACTAGAAAACAATAATTTATTATATTGTGAAACTAGAATTCTCCTACAAAGAACACCATATAGCCAAAACAACAATGTTGTGCAAGTCCTACAACAAAGGGAAACTACTAAACATCTCTTAGAAATATGTGGGCATAGGTGATAATCATAAGTTGTAGAATGCCTAGTAGAGACCCTATTTATAGTACTCTAGAGATTGTTAAGAAAACCTTCCAAGAAGCTACTACATGATTAGGCCTAGATTCTCCAATCTATCTAGACTCACAACCTAATACTCAATCAAAAGGTTCATCAATTGATTGTTGTTTCAGATAAGTAAAAGACTTAGTAATATAAAGCATTGTTAATTTTTGAAACGATTTCTCTCAATCTGAACAAACTCATGTAGAATTAAGAGCAATACATTGTTGCTGCTACTAAGCCGAATATTTTGATATATAAAACTACCAAAAATGGATATGCTCAAGATGTTGATATAAAATTTTGTTGTTATATTTTGATGTAACTAAATTAGTTGACAATTTTTCACACTCCCTCTTCAACTAGTTTTACCACAAAACTTTGATCCGTCTTAAGAATGATCTCCATACTAAGTACAGACTTCCTTTTTATGGTTTTATAGTAACTTCCATAATTGATATAGAGAATAGTGTCCAAATTGGATGTTTCATTCTTTCTTACATCAGTTTTATACATCAAGATGTAACTAGAACATGAAGAACCAAATAGAATGTAAATGTAATGATTCCTCCATGCTTCAAAATTTGAAATCTCTGGAAATTAACAATTATTAAACAATATATGATAGTTATCATCCAATGCTTGCATGTCTCCTTCATTTTTGTCCTCCCTTGATATGGTTTCACCATGAAAATCAATGAATGAGCCTCCATCTCCATCTTGCCATGAGATATCATCAACACTTGATGACTAGATCATGAATAAGTGATATAATGAGCCTCCAATAGCTTCATTTCCATTAGCAAAACCAGCCAAGAATGCTAATACAACTCCAACAACAAGATATTGCAAAACAATGTAGCTAGTTTCACCATATCTTGACAATTTGCACACATTCACATGAAATAGCTCAAACATGAGATAGAAGAAGTAAAGTAAACTTGAAAAACACTTCCTTGCTGCTCCCTTGACCTTACTTGAGTCTTCAATAACCTGCAAAAACAAATTCAAAGTATCTTTGCCACTTGACTTCCCTTTGATGCTCTTGACTAACTCCAAATTGCCACCTTTCCTTTTGTGTAGTTGAAGCTCTTTGAGATCAACCTCTTGATCTTCCACTTGACCATCAAAGGCATAGAACAATTTTTTTTTTTTCCAGATCCATTAGTTGCATCCATTCCATTGTTGGATTTCTATCCTTTCCATCCCTATTCTCTACTAATCTAGGTTCATTCATTAAGCTGTTCTAAACATTTATACAGTCACATACTCTACAGAGATACATTTGTTTCATGACAGTCTGTAGAAATACAAAGGAATTGGTGACAATGTTACCTGATAGTTCGGCCACCGACCAAGATGTATGCAATGATCTCGACCAGGCCAGATCTTGCATACGCCATTAGTTTCTTGAGTCAGTACATGACCAATCTTGGCATGATCCACTGGAAAGCTCTTATCAGAGTTATCATATATGTATGAGCCACTACAGACCTTTTTATCTACTGTGGTGATGGAGATCCATCCTAAATCGTTACCCACAAGCTTTTATCCATGGGCCAAAAAATGCACAATTAAAAAAAAAGGAGGGGGATGGGGTGAGGGGAGTAAAAGAGACAATAAAAAGAGAAAAATAGGGGGGGATTTGGAACACACGTGCATGCACGCACACACACACACACGTGTGAGTGAGTGAGTGAGTGAGTGTGAGTGTGTGAGTGAGTGTGTGTGTGTGTGTGTGTGTGTGCGTGTGTGTGTGCACGTGTTCGTTGTGTGTGTGTGTGACGCCCGACATAACGAATGTGTGTGTGTGTGTGTGTGTGTGTGTGTGTGTGCGCACACACACACACACACACACACACACACACACACACACACACACACACACACGTCTCCATATAAAAAACCTTTTGTGGATGAGATATATTGTATGAAGTATAGAGTCTAGAGTCCTTTTTTCTCCTTCTCTCTTTCCCACGGGCCCCACTTCTCTCTCTCTCTCTCTCTCTCTCTCTCTCTCTCTCTCTCTCTCTCTCTCTCTCTCTCTCTCTCTCTCTCTCTCTCTCTCTCTCTCTCTCTCTCTCTCTCTCTCTCTCTCTCTCCATAGGCTGACCAACCACCCATAGAGAGAGGGATGCCCCTAAAAAAAATTTACAAGGTTAAAATGCATGCATGTGTAGAGAGAGTGCCTCCATTCCATTAAAAATAAATAGATCAATATTTACCCCCTCCCCCCCCCCCCCCCTCCACGCACACACACACAAATACACTTTTTCTTGAATGTAAAGCTCTCATAAAAAAATATGAATGTAAATCCACTTAAAAATGTGAACCCCCACTCTCCATAAAACAAAAAAAAAGTGAAGGGGCTTTTTGGCTCCCCATAAATTAAGTTTTTTTTTTTTTATGTAATAGCTTGATGCTAGTAAGCAATCAAAGACAAAAATACAGACCATAAGTCCGCCTGTGTGCGAGATGAGCTCTATGATCAGGATCCATAGAGATCCAACTGTCCACTAGTAAAGCGAGACGATTACTTGTGAGAGAACCGTGTTTCTCCCACGCCAACGCACTACGTGGATTTGCATGCAGTGTTTGAAAAATCAGAGAAGAAAATCAATAGATGATATCGTAGCCTTTGTGCACATGTCAATTTATGTTGTGTTTGATCTCGAATACAAATGCTTCTGTTGTTAATCATATGTCTAAGTTTTTTCTTGTTCATTCGAATTTTGCACCTTGGTTGAAACTATGTTGAATGCTGCATTAAAATTTATGAACGTAGATCAACAGTGCCTGACTACACTCTGGAGGACTGTAGGAGTGATTCAGTTGGCAGTGTCCAGCGATCGGATCTGAACTCCATCCGAGATGCAAGAGAGAATCGCGGTTTCTTCGCGACTGTTTCACGAATTATTCTTCTCATTCCCCATCAGTGGTATCAGAGCTGGTCATCCTGTCAAATTCTGACATAGCCAAGAAGCTAGCAAATCCAGGAGGCCAAGTATTCAAACAAACAACCATCAACAAGAGAAAACACTCCAAGAAGCAATGGCTTCAATTAGCAATATGCAGAGCAATGTTTTGTTCATTCCTTCCATTACTAAGAACTTTCTTAGTGTGATTCAATTGTTTTATAAGAGATTCGAGGTGGAGTTTGTTGGTGGTGCTTGTTTGATCAAGAAAGAAGATGAATTGATTGCAAAGGGAAAAAGGCAAGGTAAATTGTTCAAACTTGATGCTTGTGTTGTTGCTAACCAAGTTGGATGTATGGCAAAAGAGGATATGTCAAATCAAGAGGTATGGCACAAGAGATTGGGGCATCTCAACTTCAAGTCGTTGGAGGTGATGGCTAAAAGGCAAGTTGTTTCTGGTCTTCCTAAATCTTTGTCAAGCATTAATCATGTTTGTGAGCAATGTGCACTATCTAAGTCACAAAGGTTACCTTACAAGAGATCTACATCAAGATCAAGTAAGCCCTTCCAACTTATGAATTCGGATATTCATGGTTTAACTACAATTGGCATTAGTGGTGCTAAGATGTATGTTACATTCATTGATGATTTTAGTAGATTTTGTTGGGTATCTCTACTAAAGAGCAAATATGAGGTGTTTGATGTCATTGTCAAGTTCAAGATTGCAAGGGAAGTTCAATTTTCCACAGAACTCAAGTGCTTGATGAGTGACAATGGTGGAGATTAAATATCTACCAAGTTCAAGGCCTTTTTTGAAGAACATGGGATCAAGAGGGAGTACACAAGCCCAAGGACACCACAACAAAATGGAGTGGCCAGAGGAAGAATAGGACTTTATGTGAAGGTGCCAAAGCCATGAGGTTAGGTACTAATCTTCCTAAATCTTTTTGGAATCAATCTTTGTTGTGTGCTAATTTTCTATGGAATAGATGGCCAAGTGTGGTATTGGATGGAAAAACTCCTTTTGAAGTATTGTTTGGTAGGAGGCCGAGTGTCAAGTTTTTCAAAACGTTTGGTTGTATTTGCTATATCAACATCACTCTTGATGATAGAACCAAAGAGTATCCATCTTCAAAGAAAGGTGTGGTTGTTGGCTATAGTGAGATAAGCAAGGCTTACAAAATCTACATTCCTTCGACCAAGAAAGTGCTCATTGGAAGAGAAGTCATTTTTTATGAAGGAAACTTTCCAAAAGTTTTTTCAAGTGGTGGTGTGGACATTAAATCTAACATTCTTGATGTTTATGATGTGATTGATGATACATTGGATGTTGATGCTGAAGGGCCTACTTCAAATCAAAAGCCAATGAGGACATAAAAGGAAAGACAAAAGCCATCTAGGCTTACATATGATGAGAAGGGTAAGCAATTGGAAGTGACTCATTTTGCTTTACTCACATGTTTTGGTACATCTTCTTGTCTAGATGATGCTATGCAACTGGATGGTGGTTTTCATGGACGTTGGGAGTCAGGTGCCATTCCTGTCTTGACAAAGAGAGGCGAGCAGGGAATCCTCAGTACATGCAACTACGTCTATCAGATTCAGACAGATCAGGATCTATCTTACTTGATCACAAATTTGAAGTCGCTGGATCTAAGCAGTTGATTCCAGAGCCATGCACAAATTATCTTGTTTATCAGATTTACCTTTGCGAAAGTGGTTTGGGTATGTTTAATAGAATGAAGATTGAGCAGTGCTACCAGTCACATGAAATAGTTTAACCTACGAATAATTTTATCTGCAATTATGAATCTATCTAACAATAAGACAAATAAGCATTCAGCGTACACAACTTGAATTGAGCTAGAATAAGCTCTTACTGCAGCTTTGTGAGTTCCGCTCGCAGTTGTGTGTTGCTTGTCGCCAGGTGGAGTACCCAGCTATCCAAAATGGCCATGGCTGCTACTGCCTCCAGGATGTATGTGCCCAGGGTTTGGTACGCCGTCGTTAAGTCTGTTGGAGAAGCCGATACACTAGCACTGATAGGGGCTTGTGTGGTAGTGACCCCGACGACTTGTGGAGCTCCATCGTCATTGTCTTCAATCAGGTTCTTGGGAGACTTGTTGTCATCTTGGGCGGTGGGATCAGCTCGATCTGGCGATGGTATAAAAATTGTCTGAACAAATGTGTCATCAGACAAAGGTTGGTTGCCCTCAGCAACCTTTGGTGGCGAAACAGGTGGGGTGAGAGAAGCAACAGTGGAAACGGGGTTGGGGACGGTCTGTCCAAACGAGAGGATGGGTAGAACAGAGGGGAATTGAAGTGTGGCGTGGAGCACGGAAGGCGAGGATGGAGCAGAAATGGTTTGGTGTGGGGGTGAGAAATTGATGACTTGCATCCATGCCAGAGTGTCCAGAGACAACTGAGAATCAGAGGGATTAAATTGGAGAGGAGCGACAGTGACGACGGGAGCGATGGAAAATGCGATGGTGATGGAAGGGATAGTGGATAATAGAACAGAAATAGAAGTGGTATCAACAGAGGAAACAAGAATAGAAACAAAAGTAGTCGTGGATGGAGCATATCAGGTAACTATTGCTAGTTTGGATGGGGATCTCTGGTGCAGTCTTGGCGACAAAAGATTTGATCAAGCTTTCTGCCTGACGATGGGAGATGGGTTGACGGTCACCAGACATAATGCCAACAGTGACCATCGAGTTTGCGTTAATCCTGACCTTGTACGTGGTACCTTGGTATAGGAAGTAGAAGTGTGACTTTGACGTATCCCAGGTGGTGTAAGCATGAAGGGCGAGGCCCATGTTAATCTCAGAATGGAAAGTGCCAAGAAAAAACCCATTGCCTCAAGAAGTGGGCCAGCAGTTTGAAGCCATGGTTGAATCAGAGTGTTAGAGGGTAATGGCCAGATCTGTGTGGCCAAGGGTATTTCACGTTGGATCACCTACTTGGTGCCAGAGTCTTCAGAGGATGAAGAGGCCATGTTAGCAGTGATAGTTAAAGTGCAAAAAAGTCGAAAAAATAGTGAAAAGGTAAAAAGAGGTGGAAACGACAAAAATTATGAATAACGAGTGTTGATGGTAAGAACTATAGTTCAGAGTGCAGATTTGGGTTTGGAATGTGCAGATGATAGCTTGTATAAAGTTTGATTGCAAACAGAGAACTTGAAAATTTCAGTGAAAATTTCAGTAGAGCTTCGCCAGCAAAGGTGACAAATAACTCGAATTCAGCCCTTACATAGCGAAATTTAGAGTGCATATTAGGTGAAATCCACTTTCCCTTGCTCAATTCCACCCAAATTTTGGTAGGGACCTTCTTCACAAAATTCTAAGACCTCAGAGAAGTCTGCGAGAGTTCAGAAGGTGATTTGGCTGCCCTGCGAAGGTTCTGCGAGGGTTCAGACTGTCTGTGAGGGTTCAGCTATCGCAGGAGGTGATCGCTCACACAACATGTTCTTGTGATTGGATTTTCAAGATCAGACCATGTAGGCATGCTAATTTCAATGCTTTGATCTCATTTATGCCCTTTGTGAAGGTTGGTAGGATGATCTTGATGCTCTACGAAGGTTATGAAGATTCACCCTCTGGGAACCATCGCACACACTCAAGAATGATGATTTGTCCATCAGAAACTCTCTCAGAGATTTTAATGGATGCATCTGGATCCGATCTAGTGACTGTCCAAGTTTCAAGGGCTATCTCTCAAGAGATCTCCAAAAATCATGAAAAAAGAACTCTTTTAGAGTGTTTTTTGACGAGATCTTGAGATTTTCTGATTTTTAACTTTTGCAAACTAGTAATCAGCTTCATCCATACTTGATCTGACTGTTGGTAGTTTTTTGGAAGTTTTGATGGACATCTGGTAGCAGATCCATCAGTTTTGGGTGAATTTTGCCCTTAATTTGCCATAGTTACTGAGATCGAGGTCTCTTATATGCAAATTTAGGGGACTTAGTGGCATAATCTGATGATTTGCTTCCTTCTTGATCACATCTGGATTTGGTTCCCTCTTGAATCCTGATGGATTTTTTCGATCTTGCCATATCTGGCCGAATCTTGATGGATCTAGCTTGATTTGGCCTGATCTAGTTGTGATGGGCTAGCAGAATAGATTTTCGCAACATGCCACCACCAATCTGGATCTATCTCACTGCGATGGCCAGTACTTGTGCAATCGGCTATCGTTGATGGGGGTGTCGAACGGTGTCCCATCTAGCTTCTCTAGATTCACGGCTCCATGATTAAGAATTTCTTTGATCCGATAAGGACCTTCGCCTATGAATTTTTATTTTCCCTTGATCGCCTTGGTTTTATACATCTGGACCAGATCTCCGGAATGAAGATCCTTCTTTTGTAACCTACAATCAGGCCATGCTTTGCATCTTTCCTTTTTAGCTGCCAGTGCATGCACAGCTAGTAAGCATGTTTCACAGAGTTTATGCAGAGCTTTGTGGCATAGCTGTAGAGATTTGGATTCATTAAGGCGTTGCGTTGTGACAATCCTTAATGAAGAGACTAAAAACTCTACTGGCATTACAACATCTTGACCATATACCAATTGAAAAGGTGTTTGATCAGTGCTTCCCTTATATGTTGTCCTGAATGCCCACAGAGTAGCATGCAACTTATGTTCCCAATCTGATCTAGTAGCTTCAACTATTTTCGTGAGCACGCTACACAAGATCTTATTGGATGATTCTGCTTGCCCATTACCGCGAGGATAATAAGGCATACTGGTTCTATGGATCACGAGAGAATTCCTCCAACAGGATCTTGATGGTCTCATTGATGAAATGACTTCCGCGATCACTGACAGCTCCACCGAGCATCCAAAGTGCACAATGATATTTCATAAAGGAACTTGGCAATGGTCCTAGCATCAGCTACTCTTACTGCCTTGGCTTCGACCCACTTGGTGAGATAATCCGTGGCTACGATTATGTATCGAGCCTGGGTGCTCCTTGCTGCAGGGTGAATTGGACCGATTAATCCAATCCCCACTTTTCGAATGGTGCTTGTGCTAAGACTGGGTGCAGTAGGTCATAATTCAATCTCGTTGGTCTCCTCGCCCTTTGGCACACATCGCACTTTCTCAGGTATTCCTCCATATCCTTATGAATCGTTGGCCACCAACATCCTGATTGCAGAATCTCACGAACTGTAATGTCGGATGCAAAATGGCACTCATGTGAGAGCAAAATGATTTGGGTGGTCTCATGTGGAAGAATACACCGCCGAAGAATCCCATCTGGTTCTCTTCGATACAATTGGCCGACAATCAGGTGATAAGGTCTAGCTTTCAGGATTAATTTTTGTTGATCCGTCTTTGGTAGTGATTTGTCTGGTTGGCCTCGCATTAGATATTCAACAATGTCGGCAGCCCATTCTGGTACCGTGTCCACATAAAATAAGGTAGCATCGGCCAGCTCATCGTCGGGTTGGGTTGCAACCTCCTTCCCCTTAATTCGTGACACATGATCTACCATGTAGTGTTGTTTTTCCTTGCGAACTACTATCCAAAAATCAAACTCCAACATAGAAGTAGCCATCTGGTGATTCTCCCGATGTTGCAAGCTTTGTTAACGAGATAGAACAAGGGTTGATGGTCCGTATAAAAAGCGAAATGTGTGGCCATCAAGTAGTGTCAAAAGTTCTTAACCGCATAGATCATTGCCAGTGCTTCTCGCTCTGTGGTTGAAAAATTCATTTTTGTATCACTGAGCTGTCGGCTTGCAAATCGGATTGGAAAATCCTTTTTGTGTTCACCTGGCTGGATTAAGACTGCTCCAATTGCATACTTCAATGCGTCTGTATGCACATGAAACTCAATGGACCAATTGGGTGGGCATAAGATTGGTGTTGAAACCAATGCATCCTTAAGCTTTTGGAAAGCCTTTAGGGATTCCTCGTTCCAATGTGGGTCCGTTGTGAGTTTGTAGATTGGCCGAAATAACTCCGCCAAGACTAGAATGAAGATCCTATAATAGTTAGCATTACCCATGAAGATGTAGACTCCGCGGATCGTCCCCGGTGGTGGTAGATCAACAATGATCCTGATCTTTGATAGTCTGTGGTGATCCCGTGTCTTGATACTATATGGCCGAGAATCAAGCCATGCGTAACCCAAAAATTGACATTTTTCTAGATTCAAGGAGATCTAAAAATTGTGGCATTTTTGTAGCACTTTTTCCAAATTGGATAAGTGTTCCAAGTCTGGTCCATGCACGCACAAATTGTCCAAGAAAATTTTCAAAGATTTTTGCAAATATTCTTTGAATGTTGCCTGCATGACACGTTGGAAAGTGCTTGGGGCATTGCAAAGTCTGAATGGCATCACCTTATAGGCATAGGTTCATCATTCCATGGCAAATGCTGTCTTATGCTGGTCTTGGGGTGCTATCTTCACCTAATTGTAATTGTTGAAGTCATCTAAAAAACTATAGGCTTCGGTGCCAGCTACTCTATCGAGGACACTTTCTGTGAATGGTAAAGAAAAATTATCCTTTTTGGTGACTGCATTTAGCACCTTCAGATTCACACAAATTCATATTTTGTCATTTTTCTTGGGTACTATAACTATCGGCGATACCCATGCGCGATTTCATAAATGAAATCTGCATCTAACAGCTTCTGCAACTCCTGCTTGATGAGCTCTGTGTAGTTCGAGTTGCAGCGGTAGTAACGGGTCACCTTGGGGACTGCTCCATCCACCAAGGGTATGGTGTGTTGGATTATTGTTGGTGGAATGTCCTTCAGATCACTATAACTCTAGGCGAAACAGTATTTATACTCCACCAACAATGATCGTAGTCTCTTGAATTGTGTGGGCGTTAACTGCTCTCCCACATGCACTATCTTTTCTTCTTCACCTAGCTCGGCAAGGTTCATCGGCTGTGTTCATGCAGGTCCCTTGAAGACTTGTTCCGCTGGTGTCTGACTTTGATCAGGTTCTCGCTGGGCTTGCAATATCATAATTACCATGTCGTCCAAGGTATAATTCTTGAAAGTCTCAGGCATCTCGTGAACTGGAGCTCGTCGAGATTCCTCTTTCAGCATATTGATCTTAGCCCGACTGGTCATCTTTTGATTTTCTATCATCCGAGTAGAGGATGACGCTATATCTGAGTCCATCTTGATTGACTTCAAGGAATCCAACACCTTCTTTTTGCTCTTTTTTGTCATATTGGTGGATTTGTCCTTGTTGTCTTTCACTGGAACTGGTGTGACATTCACCTCGTGGTTGTGAATATCAATATCCACTGTTGCTATAGCCTCCTCAGGTAGATCACTCCATCGGATCACCTGGTTGTAGCATTGTTTCAACTGATTCTTCTTATTCATAGGTGCCTTTGGTGGATCGATCCTTGAGACCTTCACCAGAGCAGAATTTTGCGACGGTTGAGCTAGTACTTTCTTGATTTCGTAACGATTTGGGTCTATGTGGTGTAGGACCTGCTCATTAGTCAGCTCAATCTCCTTATTATAAGTTAGAGCATGTTGCCAAGGGACTAAATCATCATCCACTGGATTTTCAATAGGTTTCATTGACAACCATGCTACGTTTATCATATACACCCCAAATGTGATCGGTGTGTCCATAGTGTAACACTTGGGTGAAGATGTGTTGGGTTCAGAATCTGATTCATATTGACATGCCCGGCAGTCAATAGTTGCTAATGCATCCGTCCATCTCACGACATCCATCTCTGAATCATAGTGACCACCCTTGGTTGGCCTTGGGCGATCAATCGTGTGATCTATCGTGGACGATCCGTCATCAGCTTTGGGTGCAATACGTTTCCCCACCCATGTGGTTGGATCAACCTTTACAGCCTGCTCTCTGTTTTCAAAGGTGAGTTTCCCCGTACCCCAGTTGTGTACTCTTGCGCAGTCCTCAACCATGGTCTTCCCAATAAAACACGATATGCAGTTGGAGATTCAGATATATCCATGACTATAAAAGTGAGCACAAACTGCATGCCTGCTATTTTTATAGGGATATCGACAACTACACCCTTTGGTTTTACATAGGATTGATCCGCTAGCTTGATGGCGAATCACGTTGGCTTCAACCCTTGTAGACCCCACTTTTCATACAAAGTAGTGGAGATCAGATTGACACCTGATCCTCCATCTACTACTGCTGCCTCGTCCTCGTATCTTTTGTGTTTGATTGGCAGGGTGGTGTTGTGTTCCTAACTTTCCCACGCTGCTCCTATGTGGAGGACGCTACTTGTTTCTTCATAGCCCGTACAATATATTGGCTCAGGCGCTACTGGCTCCTCATCCATTTTGGCCCATTCAGCCAAAAGGCTTTTTAGCTTGTGGTGCAATCCGCACTAGTTCCCCTAGAGGTAAACTAACAAGACTTGCCAATAAGATTGTGAGCCTTTCAGTGTGCGGTTCCTCGGGATCCACCATGTGAAAAGGTGGTTCATGACGATGCAACCGATTGTTCTGACCAGTGCACAATGGTGACCCCGCTTGCGGTTCTCGTTCGTATTCAGCTGGAGGTTCCGTAGGATTGTCCCTTTCTTGTTCTTTTTCCTCCACTTGGGCTCTCTGTACCCAGTGTTGTATTTTTGGTACTGTTTTCTTTCTTCCCTCACATTCGGATATGACGCTGAAGTTGAGGTATTTTTTTTGAATTTTTTTTATATTTTTCTCTAATTTTTGCATTCTGCTTGGAACTAACTCTCGCAGGCTTCTATGCAGGTCTGGGACAGTACCCTGGAGCTGCTACCAGTCATGCACGGGTTAACTGCCCTCGCCCTTAGAGAGAGAGAGAGAGAGAGAGAGAGAGAGAGAGAGAGAGAGAGAGAGAGAGAGAGAGAGAGAGAGAGAGAGAGAGAGAGAGAGAGAGAGAGAGAGAGAGAGAGAGAGAGAGAGAGAGAGAGAGAGAGAGAGAGAGAGAGAGAGAGAGAGAGAGAGAGAGAGAGAGAGAGAGAGAGAGAGAGAGAGAGAGAGAGAGAGAGAGAGAGAGAGAGAGATTTCAACACTCCTCCTAAAAATTAATCTATGTTGACTTGAACATAGATCTTGGAATAATTCCAAGATTGGCTCTATGCTTGATGAAGGAATTTTGGCTCAAAGGTTTGGTGAGCAAATCCACAATACAAGATGATGTGTCAATGTGCTCCAAGTAGATTTCCTCTCTAATGAGCTTCTCTCTCACGAGTGATGTGCAACTTCGATGTGTTTGCTCCTTGCATGAAATATTGGATTGTTGGCAAGGGCTTGTGTTGAAATATTGTCACACATGATCAATGGTAGATCATCTTCCTTGATAGTCTTTAGCTCCACAAGCAACCTCTTGATCCAAAGCACTTCTTTTGTTGTAGTAGTAAGTGCCTTATATTCAGCTTCACAAGATGAGAGTAATATGGTATCTTGCGTTTTGAAATCCAAGATATTAAATTTCCTCCAAGATATATGACATATGCACTTGTAGATTTCCGATCTACTTTATCACTAGCGAAATCCGAGTCAGAATAGCCAACAATAGAAAGATATTCACTTTTGTATAACAAACCATTATCATAGGTTGAAGATATATACCTAAGTACCCTTTTGGCCATTTTCCAATGATGAATTGTAGGATTTAGCATTGCTTGGCTCAACTTATGAACACTAAAACTTACATCAGGCCTAGTTATGGTGAGCCAAATTAAAGAGCTATAAGACTCCTAAAAAGAGTGATGTCCACGAAGGATCTTTCATCACCTTTGTTAGGGTCTTTTACAATTTGCTCCATAGGAGTATCAATACTCTTACAATCTAGCATATTGAACTTTTTTAACATTGAAAGAGCATACTTGGATTGGCAAACAAAAGCTTTCTCATTATGGAAGTCAATCTCTAACCCTAAGATGTAATGAATTTTTCCAAGATCTTGCATCTTGAATTCTCTTCCAAGTGCAATTTTGGTTTCTTCAACTAAATTGATACAACTTCCTGTTAAGATAATATCATCAACATAAATTAAAAGAATGACAATATCACTATCATAGAACTTGACATACAAGGAAGGACCATAGTTACTAAGATTGAATCCTAGTGAGATAAGGAAAGTGTTAAGTCGAAAATACCATGATCCTGGTGCTTGCTTTAGTCCATAGAGACTTTTGAAGAGAAAAAAAACTTTGGTCTTGTCTTGGATGAACCCAAGGGGTTGTTCCATATAAATTTCTTCTTCTAGATATCCATTTAAAAATGCATTTGAGACATCTAGTTGAAAAACTTGCCATTTGAAAAAACAAGCAATAGATATGATGATTCTAATTGATACCATCTTTGCAATTGGAGCAAAAGTCTTCTCATAATCAAGTCCATAAACTTGAGCAAAACCCTTTGCACAAAGTCTTGCCTTGTACTTATTGATTGTGCCATCTTGATTATATTTGACTAAAAAAACCCATTTGCAACTGTTGGAATTTAATCTAACTCCTACTCATCCCAACAACCCTCCTTCATTCTCTAATTTTTACTCTCTTAGATGTAGCCTGCAGAAAATGAACTGTTTTTAAACAGTCTGCATTTTTGAACTAATTGTCACTACAGTCTAGTTTTTTACTCCCCAGCCGAAAAATGCGAACTAACACTGTGTTTTAACACTAAGTTTTTTGACAGGTGACACTGTAGTTTTATATGGGTTTCTACAAAGGCGAAAAACTTGACACTTCAGTTTTCAACAGGCAAAAAATGCGACACTTGTCCTACAAAAAGCCGAAGCTGTCCTACAGGTAAAGGCAGTGTCCTACAAATCTCGAAGGTGTCTTCCAAACGTCGAAGGTGTCTTACAAATCCTGAAGGCTGCCCTCAAGTAAAGGCAAAGGCCAAAAGACCAAAGGGTGTCGCATTTCCAGTTTGCCAAAAAAAAAATACACAGATTGTCGCTATCAGACCAGAAAGCCTTCACGCTCCATCAATGAACCGATCCACTAATCAGTTTTACAATTGTTATCAATCTTGTAATTGTAAAGCTAAGCTAGTACAAGATTCTTCAGCTGATATGTATATATACATGTAATTGAGTGAGAAGAAGAGATGAGAAAAGTAGATGAGAGGATTATGATACGTAAGGTCAGATAGCGGAGAACATCTTTTATTAGTAGCTAACTCCTTAGAGTTGGTGATCATAGAGAGCAAGAGAGAGAGAGAGAGAGAGAGAGAGAGAGAGAGAGAGAGAGAGAGAGAGAGAGAGAGAGAGAGAGAGAGAGAGAGAGAGAGAGAGAGAGAGAGAGAGAGAGAGAGAGAGAGAGAGAGAGAGAGAGAGAGAGAGAGAGAGAGAGAGAGAGAGAAATATTTTAGAACCTTAGCAATTGCCTTGGATCTGTAAGTAGGATCACGCGCTTATCAACGCAATTGTATTGTGGTCTGATTGTTGTTTTTACAACCTTTCATTATACAGATTCGCTATTGTTCTACTTCATTGCATTCTTGTTGAATGATAACTCTCACTCTCGTTTACACAAATACCATTATCAGAGAATTGTACGTCTGTCTACGACGTCTAAATTGATTTTACATTCTCTTAATATCAGGTTATCAGTATTAGAGGATTGCATAGTTGTCTCAGACGCCTAATTGTTATTGCAATCTTACTTTCATGGCAGTCTATGACTCCTAGATGGATAATCTGATTTCACACACAAAGAACTACTCGTAACTCCATCCTCCAAGTAATCCACGATCTTGCTTGTTATAACAATTTGTTTTCTTCCAATAGAAGTGGTATTAGTGCTGATATCTATTTCCGCCCATAGAGTGATATCAGTGCCTGCTTCCACAAGAGTGGTATCAGAGCCACACTTCAACAGTGGTATCAGAGCAAGGTTCATTGGATTACTAGAGTCTAGGACTTATTCTAATTCTATAGAGCTGTTCTTTCTGTTTGTGTTTCATCTCTGCTACACGATTGTTATAGAAGGTTCAACCTCAGAGATCTGCTTGATCGATAAATGCAACGGATATGACTTCCACATGTGAAAGTTCAAGATGAGGATGATCTTGATCGAAAAAGAGTTGTGAGGGTATGTAAATGGTTCAATACCCAAGCCGATAGAACCTGAATTACTTCCAACATGGGAAGCAAAGGATGGCAAAACACTTGCCATTGTATCCCTGAATCTGAAAGACACTCAGATTGCTCACGTGTCAAACAACACCACCTCCAAAGAGGCGTGGGATATCCTTACAAGCATCTACGAGACCTCAGACGTGTTCCCTTGTCTCTTATTGAGGAAGAAGATGCTGACACTCAGAATGAGCGAAGGCACCTCAGTAAGCGACCATCTAAATGAGTTCAAATAGTTGCTAAACCAACTGGCTACAATAGGATCACCTATATCAGAAGAAGACTCTACCATGTCTCTTCTTGCCAGTCTTCCATTCTCCTATGACAATTTAGTGTTGCTTCTTAGCAACACTCCTGCGCTGTCTTTACAAAAATTGATAGCAGGTCTGTTGCAGGAAGAAGTAAGAAGGAAAAGCTTGTCCACGTCAACGAGTACCAAATCCGTGGCACTCTACTCAACCAAGCAGCAGTCTAAGAAGAAGAAAGGATGCAAGGACAAGAAGACAAAGGCATAATAGCCAATAGCTTCGCAACCACAACAGCAACAGCGCAGCCAATCATCATCCAAGACCAAGCTATTTTGTAGGTACTTCAAAAGAACCAACCATGATATCAAGGACTGTTGCATCCTCAAGCATAATGAAGCCATGAAGAAGATGCAGCAGTAGCAACAAGGCAACTCTGATATAGTCAGAGATTCGCAAGAAGATGAGAGAGCGCTGATGGTACAAGATCAACCCAACAAAGATGCCCATCAATGGTATCTCGATTCAGGTGCCTCTTAGCACATGACACCATGAAAGGACCTCTTCTCTACACTCACAACTACAGAATCAAAGTACATCATCTTTGGTGACTCCAGTTCACATCAAGTCGAAGGCCAAGGCTCTATTCGACTACAATTCTCTGATGGCATCACTAGACAGCTTAATGGTGTACTTTATGTATGCAAATTAACAAAGAACCTTTTGTCTATTAGCAAGATCACTGATCAAGGCTATAGAGCATTGTTTACTGCTAGGCGATGTACTATTATAGATGAGAATTCAAAGAAAATCCTCTCTACTTATAGAGAAAGAAATTTGTACATACTAAGTCACGATGTTGGACTTTCTGCGAGTTGTTCAGATGCTAGTTTATGGCATCAGAGATTAGGACATATAAACATGCGTTCAATCTTGTATATGCATCATAACAAAATGGTCAAGGACATGGATATAAATGCTGTCACTACAACTAATCAATCTGTCTATGAAAGTTGCTTACTAGGCAAACAACCCAGAACCAGATTTCCAAGAAGACTAGCCAAAAGAGCCAAGTCCATTCTGTCACTGATACACAATGACTTATGTGTTCGTATGAGCGTACCTTCCTTGGGTAAGGCTCTAAATTTTATTACATTCATTGATGACTACTTCCAATTTACCAATGTAATGTTCATTAAGAACAAGTTAGAAGCATTCAATTGCTTCAAAGAATTCAAGCAATATGTTGAGAATCAGACTGGTCAAAAAATCAAGGCCCTACGGTCTGATTCAGGGGGAGAGTACCTATCAAATGAGATGGACTATCTATCGTCATGTGGCATGCACCACCAGTTTACTACAAGCTACACTCCTCAACAAAACAGAGTCGTTGAGCAGAAGAACCACACACTGTTGGAAGCTGCACGATCCATGACAGCCAATGCCCATTTACCTCAAACATTCTGGGTAGAAGCAATCTCTACGACCTGCTATCTGCAGAACTATTCCAGCACTAAAGCAGTTGATTCCAAGACACCGTTTGAAGCCTACTACAGATACAAACCAAGCTTGAAACATCTACATGTTTTCGGATGTCTCTGCTATGCACAAGTGCCATCTGATCTGAGGAAGAAGCTGGACCTAGTAAGCTATAAAAACATCTTCATCGACTACTCAACATCGCATAAAGCATATCACATCTATGATGCTGATTTAGGTCAGATCCCAGTCAGCCATGATGTTGTCTTTCTTGAAGACAAGTATCACGATTTCAAGCAGAAGCAGCCGATACAAGAGTATGCCATAGCAGCTTCACCATCCATCATTAGGCAACAACCTACGACTGTTCAAACAAAGGAGAGTTTGTCCCAACAGCTCCACTTACCTGCGATGGGCTCAGACCCACGATTGTTCAACCACAAGATGCAACGATTCCAGTCAAAGAATACTGAGGTACATTCAAGCTACAAAGCACTATGCTTTGAGCTATAATGGCAAAACCGAAGCTGCACTCACATTGACCACTTATTCAGATCGTACTGGAGACATGAATACCAGAAAATCCACATCAGGCTACATTTGTTACCTTGTAGGAGGACCCATCTCATGGAATAGCAGAAAGCAGAAATGCATTTCTCTGTCCTCCACAGAATCTGAATATGTTGCAGCTACATCAGTAGTGAAGGAGATAATCTAACTAAGGAGGCTGCTTCAGGATTTGCAATTCTCACAGATCAGTCCAACAATACTCTAGTGCGACAATCAGAGCTGCATAGCTCTATCTCTGAACCCACGAACTCATAATAGAACTAAACGTATAGAAGTTCAATTCCATTTTCTTAGAGAGAAAGTTCATAGTAAAGATGTTGTACTAAGTTACTGTCATACAGACAGTATATTGGGTGATATTTTGACAAAGCCATTGTCTAGAGATAAGCATTCTACTTTAGAAGGTTTGTTAAATCTCAATTGCAGATCAGATTCATAGCACTTAGCTTAAGGGGGAGTGTTGGAATCTAATCTAACTCCTACTCATCCCAGCAGCCCTCCTTCATTCTCTAATTTTTATTCTCTCAAATGTAACCTGCAGAGAATGAACTATTTTTAAATAGTCTGCATTTTTGAACTAATTGTCGCTACAATCTGGTTTTTTACTCCCCAACTGTAAAATGTGAAAAACTTGACACTTTGTTTTTACACTAAGTTTTCTGACAGGTGACACTGTAGTTTTATATGGGTTTCTACACAGGCGAAACACCCGACACTACAATTTTACATGCAGTTTTCAACAGGCAAAAAATACGACACTTGCCCTACAAAAAGCCGAAGGTGTCCAATAGGTAAAGACAATGTTTTACAAATCTCGAAGGTGTCTTCCGAACATCGAAGATGTCTTACAAATCCCGAAGGTTGCCCTCAAGTAAAGGCAAAGGCCAAAAGGCCAAAGGGTGTCACATTTCCAGTCTGCCAAAAAACAAATACATAGATTGTCACTATCAGACCAGAAAGCCTTCACGCTCCATCAACAAACCGATCCACTTATCAATTTTACAGCTGTCTTGTAATTGTAAAGTTAAGCTAGTACAAGATTCTTCAGCTGATATGTATATATACATGTAATTGAGCGAGAGGAAGAAATGAGAAAAGTAGATGAGAGGATTATGATATGTAAGGTCAGATAGCGGAGAACGTCTTTTATTAGTAGCTGACTCCTCAGAGTTGGTGATCATAGAGAGAGAGAGAAAACTATTTTAGAACCTTAGCAATTGTCTTATATCTATAAGTAGGATCATGTGCTTATCAGCACAATTGTATCATGGTCTGATTGTTGTTTTAACAATCTTTCATATACAGATTCGCTATTGTTCTACTTCATTGCATTCTTGTTGAATGATAACTCTCACTCCCGTTTACACAAACACCATTATCAGAGAATTGTATGGCTGTCTACGATGCCTAAATTGATTTTACTTTCTCTTGATATCAGGTTATCGGTATTAGAGGATTGCATGGCTGTCTCAGATGCCTAATTGTTTTTGCAATCTTACTTTCACAGCAGTCTACGACTCCTACACTGATAATCTGATTTCACACACAAAGAACTACTCGTAACTCCATTCTCCAAGTAATCCACGATCCTGCTTGTTATAATAGTTTGTTTTCTTCCAATAGAAGTGGTATTAGTACTGATATCTATTTCCGCCCATAGAGTGATATAAGTGTCTGCTTCCACAGGAGTGATATCAGAGCCACACTTCAACAACAACCAATAGTGTGCTTGTTGAATGGAAGATCCACAAGATCCCATGCCTTGTTGGCAATCAATGCATCATATTCCTCCTTCATGGCTAGAAACCATTCTTTTGAGTTGAGTGCATCATATACATCCTTTGGCTCTTCATGTGAAACAAAATATGCATAATTAGTGGAGTTGAGTTCCACTTGTTTGCCTTTATCTCCATATGTAAGCCTCTTAGGCTCGAATCTTTCCCTTTGTGATCTCCTTGGTGAAAAAATTTGAGGTGACTCCTCCTCAATTCTCGTCCCCATCTCTCCATGATAATCTTCAAGGGTGATGATAGGAGAATCCTTTTGAGAATCTTTGACCTCGGCCTCATCAAAGATGTATTTTTGATACTCATGAAAAATAACATCTCTACTCTCAATTGTAATTGTAGAGGGAACATAAATTTTGAATGCCTTCTTGTTGGATGAGTATCCAACCATGATCCTTTTGACTGAATTTGGATCATTTCTTTTCCTTGTTTCCAAGGGTACATGAACAAAGCAAGCACATCCAGAAACTCTAAGGTGATCAACCTTAGGTTTCTTCTTAAACAAGACTTCATATGGTGATCTTCTTGCAAGTGTATTGTGAGGTAATCTATTGCACAAATAATTTGCACAAATAATTGCTTCTCCCCAATATTCAATATGCAAAGAAGCTTCAACTCAAATTGCTCTAGCACATTCACATAGAGATCGATTTTTTCTTTCGGCAACTCCATTTTGAGATGGAGAATAAGCACAAGAAAACTCTCTCTTAATCCCTTCAACCTCACAATAATCATAGAACTTGTTGGAGATGTTTCACCTCCTCCATCACATCTCAAAACTTCAATTTTGAAAGAAAACTGTTTCTCAACATAAGCTTTGAAAACTAGGAAGTGTTCAAACACCATAGCTTTTGAAGAAAGAAGGTACAACCAAGTATATCTTGTAAAATCATCAATGAAGATAACAAAACAAGTTGCACCACCAATACTTTTTGAGGAAGAAAAATGAACATCCGAGTGAATTAATTCCAAAGGATGAGAAGTCTTAATAGAAGACTTTTGATCTAGCTTTCAATGTGATTTTGCAATAGCACAAGACTCACATGGCTTGATATCTTTGGAAAGTGATCTTGGTAGGCCAATAGCCTTATCATTCTTGATCATAGAAAGCATAGATCTATAGTTAGGATGCCCCAACCTTCTATGCCATAACTCCTCCTTAGACATAAGAGCAATTTCACAAAAGTTTGCATTCTCATAAAAATTTAACTTGAAGATGCCATCATATCTAGATCCATTAGCTAGGATCTCATCACCTTTATTAATAAAGCAAGTATTGGAATTGAATTTTACATCACAACCACAATCAAGCAACTTTCCAACACTTATCAAGTTCTTTGTAAGCTTAGGAACAAAAAGAACATTGGAAAGTGATAGAACTTTAGAAGAAGCAAGTTTTAATGGAATGTTGCCAATTCCTTCAATAGAGCATTTATGATCATTTGCTGTTTAAATAGATCTTTTAAGTCCTTTATAAGGTACAATAGAGTCAAAAGACTCCTTTAAACAACACATATGTGATGAGGCACCACTATCGATGTACCATGCTCCATCCTTCTTGAAGGGTGTTGAAGAAAAGCTTGCCACCATGAGAGATCCTTCTCCATCACTTGCAATAAAGTCTCTTCTTTCTCATTAGAGAGATTTGCTTGTTTGAGGTGATTTTTCTTTTTGAAGCAATTAGAGGCATAGTGCCTCTTCTTGCCACAAAAGAAACACTTGACTTTCTTTTTCTTGGTCTTGGAAGTAGAATAATGAGTTGAGTCATCCTCTTCTCCATCTTTGTCTTTGTCCTTGGCTTTGTCTTTGTTGAAAGCTTGAGAAAACTGGTCCTTGCTCCTCCCTTTATGCTTGTCCTTGACAAAGAGAGCTTCGTCACTCCCAATATGCTCGACTTTTTCATCCTTGAAAGTTTGTAGCTTTGCCTTGCTTCTTTAGAGATGAGAATGCCTTGAAGAGTCTCCAAATTGGGCAACTCCTACTTTATGGCAAAGGGCAAATGCCTTATTTTTTAGACTAAGCAATGCACAAAATTTGTTGTGTGCATCAATGCTCAAAGACTTGGTAAACACATCTGCAATCATGTCCTGCATCCCCGACAGTACGTTAAGCTTACCTCTCTGAACCTTACTCCTGACATAGTGATATCAAATCTCAATGTGCTTAACTCCTAGAACGAAATCTAGGATTGGCCGATAAGGCAATGGCACTCTAATTCACAAAACATAATTGTAGGAGTGTACTTATTCATGCTAATGTCTGATAGTAAATTTCTCAACCAAATTTGTTTCTTTAATAGATTGAGAAGCAGCAATGTTTTTTGCTTCTATGGAGGAAAGAGGAATAGAGATTCGCTTATGACTGTTTCAAGAGATAGGACCGTCGTTGAAGAAGAATGTAAATTCAAATGTGAATTTACGAGTATCTACATCTCCTCCCCAAATTGCAACTGAATATCCACTGAGCCGATGGATATTGTCGTTGTCGACTTTTTCATAGCATATGCATAGGTCTGTTGTAGCTCGAATGTACCTCATGACTCTGATAAGAGCTTTCCAATGTATGATGTCAAGATTAGATTAGCCATGAATTGGCTTACTGAGCTACATTGCAAAAGCAATGTCAGTTCTTAGTAGTGACTGATATGGATACTCTCTCATTTTCTCCTTTTCATGCTTAGTCTGAGGACCAATCGTAGGCCTGGATCCATTGGTGAGTGAGAAAACCTCACGCCCAGCTGAAACAGTTAGCAATAACGGAGAGTAACTGATTAGTTGATTAGCGTTAACTACTCTTGTAATTCTCTGTTTAGCTATCTTGTAAACTCCAAACAGTGGAGATATAAACTATTTTTTTGGGATCAAAAGAATACATAGAGAATGTATGTGACTAGAGCAAAAAAGAAAAATTATAGAAATAAAATAGCTATGCATGAAAGTCTGCCAATGAGTAGAACACAGCGAAAGAGTAGAGCGTCAAGACGCCAATGAGCGAGACACTGATCATATCGTTCTAAAAATTAAATTGATAATATAGTTGCTCTATCTCGTGCATCCCCTTGTCTTCTGCTGTCTTGATTGCTAGAATGATATCTGTTATGTGTTCTATAGTCGCGTGTCTAGGGTCCTGCAAGCTTCTGCATAAGAAAATTTAGAAAAAACAAATCCGTTCGCGATACAAATTAAATCCGTTCGCGACATGGTATCAGAGTCTACAGGTTATCACTACTGATATCTGAGCATTGATTTTCTAGACAACACAATATGGCTACAACGATTCGGACAAGAGTAGCAATCAGTCTTGATGGCGCAAACTATAGGATATGGAAATTCGAAATCAAAACACTTCTAAAGGATAAAGGAATCTGGTCGGTGACCGAACTCTCAGAGATGCAGCCTCCAGAGGGAGACCCGAGGAGAGCTAAATGGATAAAAAAGGATGAGCGTGCAATGGCAATCATCGTTTCGTCCATCAATGAAGATCTACTCATGCAGATTGAAGACTGCGAAAGCATCCATGCAACATGGGAAAGATTAAAACAGAAGTACGAAGTGAAGACTGTAGCTTCAGTGATGCATTTTCACAATCAGCTGCAATCCATATGATGGGATGACAACCAGTTAGACCAACACGTTGAGAAGATCAGAACGATCTTTGCTCAACTCCCTACATCAGGACAGGAGGACTAGGTCCCAGCACCACAACAGCTGATGTACTTCATGAAGTCTCTACCTACGTCCTATCAACCGTTGAGAATGCTCATACTGAGTCTACCAGATATGACATTCGACAAAGCAATCAGTCTTGTCGCTGATGAGAGACTGATGAGGGACAAAGGAGAAGGAAGCAGTGATCAAGAGAAAGCTCTCTTCACAAAAGGAAGGAAGAAAAACAAGAACAAACCCAGATTCGACAAGACGAAGTCCTCGTATCAACAATCTTCTTCCTGTGATCACTGCCACAAACCAGGCCATACAGCTAATAAATGTTGGTTCAATCCAGCAATACCTTGCATGCACTGTAAGAAGAAGGGGCACTCTGCATACGATTGTAGATTCAACCCAAAAAGAAAGAACAAGACTGAGAAAGCATTGGAGTACTTTCATTTGTTGTTCCATATGATCGTGATCTGCTCTTGCCTCTTTATTGAATACCATAAGTTGCATCAACGTCCATTTCACGGTCTGAAACAGAAATCTAGTTGTTGCTTCTGATTTGCAAGCTGCAAATGAGTTCTTAGTGATTCCCTTGGGCACTACTTTCTTCAATATGAGCTGATATAAGTCTGTGATGATCATTGATTCGTATGTGCTTTTTTGAGTGCTAAAATAATGGTTTATGGACAGCGGAAAAGCAAGTCACACTCGGACATAAAAGCAATCAACATTCAGTGATTACAATCACAATGACACATCTTCCCATGTTTGTACACTATTTATAACAGGTCCATGCCCTATTTGGATGTCCTTCTCCAATGTTATCAACAATATGAAACTTCTAGATCTATTCCAAACCCTAAACAAAAATAGCCTAGATTCAATGTACCAAAATATTTAAATTTGAATCTTCTCAAACTTGGCCTACTACATTTTTCCACACTTTCTAAAAGTGGTAATTCAAATGAACTTAGACTAAAATAACTTCATAAAGTTTATCTCTAAGTATAAAATGCATATTGGCCTAAATTGCCAAATGAACTAGATCAAACTAGTTGACAATTTCTCACACTCCCTCTTCAACTAGTTTTAGCATAAAGTCTGAAAGTACACCAAGTGATGTTCTATGCTTTGTAAACAATTCTTTTCCAAAAGCTTGGTAAAGATATCAGCTACACACTCCCTTGATGAGACATGTTGAAGCTCCACCTCCTTTGCCATGACTTGTTCCCTCACAAAATGATCTGCCACATCAATATGCTTGCTCCTTGCATGAAAGCACATAACCTTTTTAGAATAGGTTGAGTTTGAGCTAGATAGATTCATTTATGATGTCATGCAAAAGTTTAGATAACATGCATAGTCATTCAGAGTGCATGCATGCAACATGCAAAGTAGTTTTCATTATCTACACATGTCTAGGTAATTTTGAGAGTGTTATCTCCTCTACTCTCCTAAATTCCATTTTAATCTGCCTCCATTCATGCTACATTTTTACTCACGTTGTCGCGCAGTCTGCATATTTACATGTAAATTCTCACAGGCAAAAAAAAGACGAACAAAACGCAACACTGTGTTTTTACACGTGTTTTGTGACAGGCAGAAAAAGACGACACTGCCTTACAAAATGCTAAAGGTGCCCTAGGAAGCAAAGGCACCCTATAAATAAAATTCTAAGGCATTTCGTTAGAGTGACGTATTTTTCACATCTTCACCAACGTTCACTTCAGCAAAGGCTGACGTCGCACCCTTTTCACGCTCACCCCATGCAACTTCGCTAACAGACTTGACAACGACTGCAGCCACCCACAATCTCCTACAGATAGCACATCCACTTTGTACTTTCTTCATCTGCACACCTGTAACATTGTGTATATATATTGAATACCATTTGCGTATTCAGAATGATTGAGAGATTGAAGATCAAGTGTGTGTAATATAATAGCATCAAAAGCTTATCAGAGATAGACAAAAGTAGATGCCTTGTGTATTGATTTTTTGTTTGTCAGTAACAAGATCATTCCTCTTACACATTGAATTAGCTTTGTAGAGCACACGGATTCGTCCGCTATTGTCTTGTGCTCTACCACATTATTGACATGTATATTCTGCTATACTTAATATGATAACAGCTCTTTTGTTCTGCGTTCAGATTTGCATCATATTTCTATGCTTATTTTCATTCTGTCTGACTTTCTTGTTGCTCAGTCTGGTAATCAGTCCTTAGCAAGTTATTATTAGTCTAGCTGTTGACGACTAATATTTAGTCTTGCCTTTCGCGAATCATTCACGATTGATTATCAGTCGAGCTCTGTCTAGCTCTTCGCGAATCATTCGTGACTAATAATTTGTCTAGCTGTTCGTGACAAATTATTCTTCTAGTGTTTTACGTAATCAAAACAACCGTGATTTCTATCACTAACGTTCTGTTCGTTTCCGATAGGCATAGTCATGCTTAGGGAAAGAGTCATATAGCTCATTCCGCTGCGCACGAACACTTTTTGTTCGAGTTCATTTCTCGTTCGCTTCTTTTTCATGTTCGGTTTCTTTTCGAGCTATTTTTTGTTTCTCACACATGACAAACCCTCTTTCTCCAACAAAGAGTTGACATGCAGTACATGCAATATCCATGCATCCAGCTTTACATGTGGATCCTTGGTAGTTAAGTTAACTAAGTAAAGTGGACTTTCCATGCAACTCCACTATAGGAATTCGAACCTCTTTGATGTAGGAAAACTTTGGCATGTTTTGACACATTGTGAATATTGATATTTTGGTGATTTTGGCTCATTCTCTGTCTACCTGAGTTTTTGTGTTGATTTTCTCTCTCTACTCGAGAGCAGGCTATTTTTTCCATACTGAGCACTTAGAATATTTTATGATATCCATTTCTCATGGTAAGAAGTTAGTTTTTTCAGTCTGATGTATGCCATTGTGCTCTTGCCTTAGATTTTTCAAGTAATCTATTCATTGATCAATCTTGTGCAATCACGACACCTCAAAAAGATCCTGTAAGGTGTGTGGTGAAGTTCACACATGCTAAAAACTTTCCATGGTATCAGAGCTTCATGCTTTGAAGAGGTGAGGGTGTATACATCATAACATAAGTGCTTTTGCTTGCAGGAACTCAGATGTGGGAGAGGAATCCAAACTCGTTGACAAAAAAGCCATTTGTGGATCATAAGTGGATCAAATCAAGCCTGATCTGCTTTTGCTGAACCCTGTATGGACAGAGAGCTCACACGTGTGAAATCAGCCCTCTTTGTTTGAGTGCTACTTGTCAAGGAATGATCCAAATTTGATGTTCTATAGCTTGTTGGATAGGTATTGAAGAGTAGATTGTGTTGCTTGAGTTTCTAAATCAATTTGATTTGTTTTTAGAAGAGTTTTAGGCAATCAAAGAGATAGGGAGAGTTTTACAAGTAGAGGTGAGAAAGTCCTCTAAATCCAAGGTAGAGCCTCCAAATGTCCTCCAAGCAACCTGCAAGCTTCAAGATGCTCCCCAACTCCAAGCTAGGATGCCTCCACCTGCAAGTAAGAATCTGCAAGCCTCCAAGGATCTCTCCTCCACCTGTGTCCCTACTCTTTAAACACAAAGATAGATAACAAGCTGGCCTCAAATATTCACCACCCAACCATAGCTAGATCCAAGCTCCAAGCAAGACCTATCTAGCACCCCCTTGCTAACCATAAACAAATCACAAGCATACCACAACACTCCATAGCATACTCAAGATCCAAACCCTACTTATGTCCCATACCATAAGCAAGATCCAAACCTCAAGCATACTACCACAAGAAAGCACTCTACACACTAGTAGCAACACTAGAGCATAAGCAAAACAAACAAGAGAGATCTCCCCTCCCAATGGGTGCCCTACTACCCTCATATAGATGGCCCATGGACCCCTCCAATGCACTATGGAGTTCCATGCTCATCCAATGAGAGAGAGAGAAGCCTAGGGGAGTTAAAGAATCTCCAAGAGCCTCCATAGGCTTATGGAATTTCAAGAGACTCCTTCCATAACCTATGACTCTTTGAATGCCTTTCTTGTGGGAGTTGGGAACTCAATGGACACTTTAGAAGGGCGCCCTCCTACTAGTCCCATTGCCCAAGTTGTGCAAGTATACTTTGGTTTTAGACCAATAAAGTGATATGGTTCAAGGTTGAGGCCCAAGGTTTAGAAAAATAGTCATCCAATGACTTTCTAACATCTCACTAGGTTCCATACCTCCATCCAAGGCATAGACACCTACCTGCCCTTAACCAAGGACACTAGTACCTTAATCTAAGACACCTACCCTTAATACTAAGGGTACCCCTTATCCAAGGGTCACATGACTCCATACCTCTAACTAAGGTATAGTCACTTTTCTGTCCTTATCCAAGGGCACATACCCTTAATCCTAAGGGTACCTTGCCATTTAGCCCCCAACACTAAATGGACTATTAGAGGTCTGAAGTACTGCTAGTTACATAGGTATGTAACATTCCTTCCCCCTAAACTTAATTTTTCCCTTGTAGGGAAAAATTTGGAAAATTCTTCTGGAGATCAGCCTCCTTTTCACAGGTATCCTCCTCTTCTGATATGCCCCTCCACCTGACTAGAAATTCTTGAAGCACTCTACTCCATAGAGTTCTCTGCCAGCTATTAACAATCGCCTCGGGTTCAGGTGGTCCACTCACGGACTCATCACGAAGAAGTTCCACTAGATCTTCCACAGGGACTAGGGCCTCCCCAACCCCCAACGAGGGTTTCAACTTACTAACGTGGAAAATAGGATGAATTCCAACGTTAGCTGTAAGTTCTAGTTTGTATGCGACCTTGTTTATCACTTGGATCACTTGAATGCAAAGCGACTCAAAAATCTTCATTTTCATGTTCATCTTCTGCTCCCTCTATCACTGGTGGCAGATCATAGTATTGTCTTTCCAGAACTTCATAGCTAATAGGATCATCATTGGCCAATGTCTTGCTCTCATCGAATCTAACATCTCTCACTGTCTTCACAGTGTTCGTGTCTGGCATGTAGACTCTGTAGTATGACAAATTGTTGTCATATCCTACCAGAAATCCCTGTTCAACTTTCTCATCAAGCTTCTTTCGAAGTTTATCAGGAACATGTGCATAAACTGCATAGCCAAATATTCTGATGTGAGACAGGTTGGGCTTTCTACCCCACCATAATTCATGTGGTGTCATGTGAGGGACACCAAACTTCCTTGTCCTGTTCTGGATGTATGCAGTTGTAGCTACTGCTTCAGCCCACAGTACCCTTAGAGCTTTCGAGTAGGCCATCATGCATCTGGCAGCTTCCATCAAGGTCCTATTCTTTCTCTCTGCAACACTGTTGTGCTGCGGTGTGTATGTTGCAATCCTTCTGTGAATGATACCACGATCATTGCAAAAGTCAATGAAGCGATTCGAGATGTATTCGCCACCTTGATCTGTCCTAATCTGCTTCACTTTGTTGTCGGTGCATCTCTCTGCCCAATTCACATACTCTGTGAATTTATCAAGTGCTTTTGATTTATTCTGAATAAAATGCACTCTGGCAAATTTGCTATAATCATCAATGAAGGTTATGTAATATTTTGAGCCTCCTACTAAGATCACATTGAAAGGCCCACAGATGTCAAAATGCACTAACTCCAGAATCTTAGTCATTTTGTAGGATTCTTTAACAAATGGAGTGCAAGACATCTTACCCTTCAGACATGCATCACAGGTGGTCAAATTGTTCGCATTTGAGATGCTGACCCCTATTATTGCTCCATGATGACTTGTTTGATAAAATTCATGTGGCATAGTCTCCTGTGCCACAGAGTGTCTGGAGAATCATCATGAGTCTGATGCACCTAATCTGCAGGCAAGTGTACTTTCAGATGATATAGATTACATTTTCTTTTGTCTTGAGTGATCAGGGTACTGGTACTGGCATCAATAACATTGCATGCTTCTTCGAGTCATCTATCTCTGCCATTCGTGTTGAGCCAGAGTGAACCAATACCATTCACTTGATGTTTGGATCCATCTCCAAGAACAATGAATCTTGATGAATCTGCACTTCTGATATCAGACATAATTCGTCTTGTTGTCACAAAGTGTGAGGTAGCTCTTGAATCTAGGATCGCCTCTTGTGTGTCAGGTGTTGACATTGCACACACATCTGCACAAATGTAGGTAGTCGAACAATTTCTATTCGATCTCTCTTCACCCATTTTTGAGCTCTCAGACTCCTTGACATAGGACGAACTATTGTTGTTCTCCTGTTTGTTTTGTGCTGATTTGTTCCTTGGGTTCAGGCGACAATCCATGGCTGCATGACCTTTCTTGTGGCATTGGATACATTCAATTTTCGGATTGAGCCAGTATGTATCAACTATGTGCCCATCTCGTCTGCATCTCTTGCAAGTCTTCTCTTCTCCACCTTGTTGTTTCGACCTCCCTTTGTTCTTCCACTTGCAAATTCCTTCTCGTGAAAAAACAAGATATACTTGTCGGCATATTGACTAGGAATTCGCCACTAGTAGAATGTGATTCTGATCTCAAACAACATGAAAATCACTATCATATGCAATAAATGGCAATACATCCTAGATAAAGTCATGTGTGGTACATTCACCATGGAGGTATTGGATTATTATCCTTCTCTCTCTATAATCCTCTTGTTAATCTACATTCATTCATGTATCTAGCTTCTGCATATTTACTCGCATTGTCACATAGTTTGCAAAAATACACAAATAGTTAGCAGGTGGGTCGACAATGACAACGACAAATAATTATCAAGAGACTATAAAAAAAATGAAAAATATTTGTCGAGAGTCAACAAATCATGTTACCACTTGTTTTGAAACTAACCACTTGTTCTAACTATTGTTAGCAAGTAATTGTCATGTAACTTAATTGGATAAGTGACAGCTCAATATGGCTAAGTGATAATTGCGATCAATGGCCAAATGGCTTCCTTGATCTGTCATTTGGATAAGCCCATGCGACATTTCTAACTAGTATCAATAGCTGATTATTTTTCAAAGAGTATTGTTGAAGCATTGCTAATTGTGAAAAGTGCATCAAACAGAAATAACCAATGATTCAAGGTTAGTTTCAAGTACGCAGTTGCATCTGCCATTGCTATTCATCTGATTTGTACATGCTACTTATTGATTTCAATCCTATTGTGTTCATTATTATGTCATAATGAATGTATGCTTCTCTAATCTACTATAATTTGATTATGTTCTCTTATAGTTTTGTCTAGGCTATCAAACGCTCACATAACAATATTACATCAATCTATGTTTGTCTACATAATCAATCTCATAGATTTTGATGACTACAAACTTAGAATTGTAGAATAATATATGAAGTTTGTCATGATAGTATGGATTGAATTTGATAGGCATAGTCATGCATTGAAGAAAAAGGATTATTCTGCAGAGCCAGACAATTACATCTATTGATTGTTGATTTCTAATCTGGCATTCTTTCCTTTCTCCATCATGGCATCAAAGCAGATATCAAATACCTAATACTTATTAGAGCATTTACATTGATTCCAATTAGAACGTTGCATGGTATTAGTGTCATAATATTATCAGAAAATGTTCCTAGGTCATCGATATATCATTTAATTATCAATAGACAAACTTCCAGACAATTCGCAAAGTAGAGAGAGAGTAATGTCCTTGAAGGATCTTTCATTACCTCTTATAGTTAGCTTTACATGAGACTCCATAGGTGTTTCACAAGACTTTGCATCTACCATAATTAGCATACTTCTCTTGACAAATGAAAGTAGTTTGAGAAGATCTAATCACTTCTATTCCTAAAATTTAATGTAAATGACCAAAATCATGCACCTCAAATCCTTCTTAAGAGCACTCTTGATATCCTCAAATTCCTTCTTAAGAGCACTCTTGATATCCTCCACATCTTGATTGTTTCTACCACTCAAGATGATATCATCCACATAATTTAGCAAGATGGTAACATCATTTACAGCAAACCTATAATAAAGTGAATGATCATACTCACTCATAACAAAGCCTTGAGAGAGTAGAAAAGTGTTAAGCTTAGCATACCAATTCCTTGGTGCTTGCTTAAGGCCATACAAACTCTTTTGTAGTAGACACACATGATTTGGCGTTGCAGATGAAATGTAGCTCTTGGGTTGCTCCATGTACACTTCCTCCTCAAGACCACCATTCAAAAATGCATTTGTAATGTCCAGTTGTCATAGATCCCATCCATAAAGAGTAGCAAGAGATATAATGACCCGAATACTCACCATCTTTGCCACGGGTGCAAAGATTACATCATAGTCAATACCATGTTCTTGAGCATATCCTTTTGCCACCAACCTTGCCTTGTACTTGTTGATAGATCTATCTTGGTTTAAAATTTGTTCCTATGTTCTTTCTTTTTTAATTTTGATGATTTTTAGAAAATTGCCGATTTTGTTGTTATTTTTTTACTCTTATACCAGTTTTTGGTCAACCCATGCAAACATTAAAAAACTAAGAGTTTTGTGCCATTTTAATCTTTGCCAATTTGTCCAAATTTAAATTACATTTTTTTTTTTGTTTTATAGCTCTAGTTATTCATGCAAAGATTAGTTCCCACAAAAAAAATAAATAGCAAAGGCTTCCAATTATCATTAAAAAAAAAATCTCAATCTGAAAGAACCCTTGTAGTAAACCTTTGCACAATTGTTGATTTGTATTGGTAACATTTGCATCTCTCATCAAATCTTTTTTTATCATTCTAAATCTTCTATTAAATTTGTGAAAGTAATTAACATTCATGGAACATCCAGGAGGTAAATTTATTATAGGTCTCATGAAAGTTTGCTCAAAATGTAAAAAAACTCGCAGCTTGAGTCATTGAGTGCCAAGTAATCAAAATTTGAAACTGTAAAGTTCAACTCATACTTTTATTAAATCTTGGCTTGTGTAAAAATTCGGCCTAGAAACAAAAGCTAGTAACCATAGATATAATAGTATATCTAGCTTCAGGTTTAGAGTTGGAGATTTGAAAAGTCAAAATACCAAATCTTTTAGTTTTTATTCAAAATTACAAAGAATTAGTTTATTTTCTTGTTTTAGATTTAGCACGCACAGATATAATTCTAGGGTATGAATAGTAATCTAGGAAATTTCTTCATATTGATTTTGAGAAGCATGTGCTTTAATTTAAGGAGGGAGATAGAGTAGTTATAGTTCTTGGTGATAGATTTGTACATCCATTTAAGATGATTTCAATGACTAATGTAATGGAAATTTTTGATTCACCATAGAAAATTTGTTCTTTGTTTGTCGTGATCATTTTAGATTTCTCTAAAACGTTAAAAAAAAAAACAAGCCCATTGGAAAAATTTCGTAATTGGGAAGCCTTCTATCGAATATCCCCCTTGGAGCCACCAAAAAGTTCAACCAACCCCATGAGAAAATGAAATCCAAAGAAGTGCCTTAAAAATTGATGAAGAGATTCACTTGGTGGAACTTATGTCTTCCTCTGAGAGAAATAATGATAGGAGAATTGGGGAGCCTTAAGATACAACATACATGGAATGGCTCACACACCCTCATCACCATGTGGTTTTTAGGTTGGTGGTTATAAAGTATGTGTTGTATCCCAAAGTCTTAAGTTTCAATCCCACTTTTAACAAAATAGTGAACAAAAAGAAACAAAGAAAGACACTTCAAAATGGCTAGTAAAGTTTTTTGATTTCATCATAAGGGATGTAAATATTGAAAGCAAAGCCAACTCATGAGGATACATTTGAGTATAGAGGAAAAGCTCAAGAATATCATATTTTGTCTCTAAGAATTTCACTTTTTAGATAGATCTTAAAATGATTTGTGCAATATATAGAATTGTTTCTTGGTGTTATGATAATCTAAGTCTTATTATAAAAGAAATATGTGATCACATTATCAATCTCCATATTGAAACAACAATATTGGATGAATCCAAAGTGAAAACAAAGATAAAAAAAAGTTGGTGAAAGTAGTCGCACCCACAGTCGTTGTGAATTAACAAGTCACTGGGTAGTTAGGCAATCTGTGTGCTCCAAAATGGTTGGTAGCTAGGCGAGCTCCTTGAGTTGTATTGTGGTAGCAGAGCAATGATCCTCTTGAGTTTCTAACATGGTAGGCCTCCTTGGATTGTGATGTGATAGTGGCCTAGTACCATCTTGAGGTTCATGATGATTGACACATGCATTCCTTAATCAAGCCAACAAGTAAAACACTCATCCATTGTCACTTTTCAAGTGCACCTCATGACGCACAATACTAATCATTTAGGCACACAATAATTATCACATAACCACACTCTCATTAAGCAAGATAGCGAGGCAATCACTTTCACACTTTCAACAATCATTCAACCATAATCTCCACCAACATTCAATCCATGCAAGCCACAATGCAATCTATTATTCCCTCATCCAGTAAGCATCATAGCAAGAAACGAGCAAAAGTGGTGAGAGGCAAGCACGTCACTCTCTTTCTCTCTCAAAGCAAGACTCCAAACAACACCAACTAACCAACAATCAATTTATAATAATCCTCTAACATCCAACAATAATCACAATGTTAACCAAAAAATTCAAGAATAACTTCTAACAACCACAATACAAGAAGCAAACAAGATGGTAAGAAGCAAGCACATCACTCAACACCAATGAATCAATTTCCACCAACTTAAAGCAATCAACATTTAACTCACCCCACAATGAAATGCAAAGAGGAGCCTCCTCTTTATACTAAATCCCCAATGGTGTCCCTTCCAAATGCTCACTTGTCATCTTCATGCCCTTCATGCCATGTGTCCACTCCCCTTTGAAAAGGTACTCCTTGCATTGAAGTATGAGGAGCTTTGAGTTGGTAACCTTCCCCCTTTGGAAAAAGATGGCTTGGGTCAATGGATATAAAGGCACCATATGTGTGAGCCACCTTTCTCCTTTTGTACTCTAAATGTTTAAATGGTAAGGTGTGGGGGTACACTACCTTTGCCAATCTTAAATCAATGGGTAGTCCTTGAGTACCCTCATGCCCAACCCTACTATTTTTTGGTCAAGGTGTTTTCCCAAGTTACAATGTACAATTTTGTGAAAATCCCTCTCAATAATAGCCCGGTTTTTTGTGCAAAATATTTTACTTTCAACTAATGGAAAGAGATAGGTGTTGTACAACATTATCAATGATACATATTTTGAAACTCATTTTGAATTTTTGGCAGTCTTATAAAAAAATTTGAAGAATCTCATGATAAGTTCAATAGCTTGTGTATACCAAAAGCCACAATAACTTATACTCTCTAAAATGTTTCCACACCCAACAAACTGGATTTTAGCTTTATCTAGTGGTAGTGGCACCACTAGTGTATGTGCTATCACGCTTAATGTCACATGTTGCAGTAATGGTTGCATAAAAAAGTTTGGAATTTCCTGGTTAAAGTCATTAAGTTCTTATTACTTAAGTCTTAATCGAGAAGAGCAAGACATGAATCTTACTTCTGCATTGAAGTCAAAAATTAAAGATCAAATCAAAAATAGCTTGGGGCATTACATTGTTTGTAGAAGCGCATTCAAACATGTTCATTCTATTCGAAATTCAAGATTGCAACTTGCATACAAGCTTTTAAAAAATGCTTCTTTTTTTGCATTTTAATGGATTTATTCACTTTTTTGGAAATCTGTTGGGAGGCACTCTCACAGGCTTCCATGCAGGGTTGGGACAGTGTCCTCAGGCTGCTGCCAATCGTGCAGGGATAGTGAGAAATCAAAATCTGATGGTTTTTTGCTCATTTTTTCCCTCCAAAATTGTAGATTTCTTGGCTTTTGAGATTTTTTGGTATAGGTGATGATGTGTCAAGCCCTTAGAGGTTGTCTCAAGTCTCCACTACCTCCAAACACCTCCTCTACTAGCTTCAAACAGATCAACACACAAAAACAAAAAAAATCAACTCTGAACCCTCCAAACTCCTAACACACAAAAGTAGACCAACAACAACTAAACTAGTTAGTAGTAGCTATCCTCGACAACGGCACCACTTGTAGGGTCGTAGATATAGCGTAAGCCACCCTCCGCTTGTCAAGAATGGTTATATCCACAAGGATAGGTCTCTAATTATGATTAGTTGTTTATCCTAGTTGCTTTCCTACAAACTTCTAACACTAACCCCCAAAACTAACACTGACCACACAAGCCATTAGAAGTAGAAGTGGAATAGAGGAAGGAGATAGAGTTAGAGGGAGGGAGGGAGCTCATTAGTTATTGCTTTAATTTAATGGAGAACCATTAACAAGCATAAACAATGAAATAGCAAACATAGGAAAATAGAAAGCTCCAAATGAAAAGCATTAGACACAAAGCAAGAGCTCATGAGGATGTAACACCGATCTATCAAGATCAATATCAACCAACTTTATCTTGGGATCCTCTGATGGATGGTGTCAACTACCCATTTGTCGATGAACAAGGTTATCCGAAATGGCCACCAGACCCTTATGGGTATTATTGAAAATTTGGCAAGTCCAACTTCTTGTTGTTCACCATCATCATAAAGCCTCAACTTTTACGTAAGCGAATTCTACCCACGCTTTTCCTGAAACATCCATGTCCTAGCAATAAACGGGCCAAAAACAGCTCTCCTCCATGACAAATATAGGTAAGTGCCGAGAGACCGGCATTACTTTTGGTCGAGGACTCTATTGTGGGTATTTCTTGTACATAAATAAATAAGTTGGTCCCACCACTCAAACTATTGTTGGCCAAGCCTTACTTAGTGGGACCCGCCACATTACACTATACAATTAGAATAATAAGTGTGAGGGCATTGCCATCCTCCGTGTGTAAGCCCACAACCCAATGAGCACATTGCTAGTTGTTTTAAGTTGTTCCATAGAGACTTGGGTCCTAGGTATAAATAAAATAAGTTAAAGGACCAAAGCCTAAGTTACAAACTCAAGTTGCAAATAAGGAATCTAACTTAGTCAAAGTAAGACTCACATGATTCATGTGGCTTACTTTAGAACCATTAGATTAAGTTTGTGTTTGTTTGAAGGGCTTGGATTAGAATTCTTTCCAATGAAGTGTAGCCAATCAGAGTGCAGGAGGCTCACCCTTCAAATCTATAAAAGAGAGTCATTTCCTTTCTATTGTATCTTCAATCTCATTCTAATAAAACTCTACACATTTCACTTCAAGCTCTCTCTCTCTCTCTCTCTCTCTCTCTCTAGGTAGTGAGTGCATAGTTTGGGGAAGGTGCTTGGGCCTCCCAAACCTCTCACTACTTGGGCTCTCTCTCTCTCTCTCTCTCTCTCTCTCTCTCTCTCTCTCTCTCTCTCTCTCTCTCTCTCTCCAAGGTGCTCGAGCCTCCCAAACCTCTCACCACTTGGGCTTTCTCTCTCCTATCTCTCCCCTTCTCTCTTCGTGTGCTATGCAAGCCAGCGATGAACCTCTATGCTATGACACAACACTAATCCAGTAGATTTTGTTTTGGAACAAGAAGCAATTACTAGTTTGTTTGGTACTAGTGAATTGAGCAAGGTTAACTTGGGGGCTTATTTCAAGTGAATAGACTAATGATAATAGTATCAATTTCTTAAAACCAGGGTGGTTCATCCCTAGGTCAATGGGCAAGGTAGTCCATTGTATCTTTTACACTTGTGAGTCTCCTATACATGTTATAAGATTAAGGAGTTTGGAACTTCCCTAGAACCTAGAACTATGAGGGCTCTATAGTTCACATGCACACCTCTCAAGCAAGCATAATGAGTCCTATGAGGTCTTCTACAAAGGGAATGGAAGTGAATCATAAGTGTATCATTGAAGGTTTTTCTAGTTTTTATTTTAAATTTATGGTTGGAAGTTTGAAAGTTTTGGCCAATGTCCATCTTAATTTTGTGCTTGTTTACATATTTATTGGACCACAGATGCACCATTATATACATTTCTTAGAAATATATACTACACTATATAGAACACAACATACTCAAAATTATGAGCCACATGAAAAAATGTTTAAATTAGAGCAAAAACTTAAGAAATGTATCCCAAATTAGCATAGATCTAGATAGCAATGATATAAAGAGAGTGCTCATTTTTTAATTTTGTTAGACAAGAATGGATGTATAACTTTTCAAATCCATTAAGAAAGATCACAATCCATCAAACATAAAATAATTAAGGCACAACAGAATCGCCAATCTATATATTGACATGTTTTTTGTTGAGCAAAAAGGCATGATGGCTTCTTGCTTCATATTCTAATTATTGAAGACAATCCCCCATAGTATGATGGATTTATTTCCTTCTTGAATCCAACTTCTAATCTAGATCCATTCATTCATTCATTAGAATGCAATCTTGTAAATGAAATTGAAGGTTAGAGTCAAGGAAAAAATGTTGACACCGAATATATATTATCGAATGTATTTGACAAATTTAGGAATACTGATCTATCTGTCTTAACGCAGAATGTATTTGAAGAATTGTCAAATATTGATCTGTTTATTTTCACATTGGATGTATTCAATGGACTATCAAATATTGATCTACTTGTCCCGACATCAAATATGTTTGAAGGATGTTCAAAGGATTGAAAACCTCACATTCATGAGCCACTCAAAATGAAATTGTTCACTTGCTTTTAAAATCTTCAACAAATGTGTGCCCTTTAAATTTCACCTCAGCTTTCCTGTCATATATTTATTGAAAGACATGCATCTCTTTCCATTTTAAATTTTATAACCTTTTATTTTTTCCATTTAAAATAACATCAAGCTAATGTAAAATTCTTGCCTACAGCTATTAAATATCTATGTAGCCAAATTTTTGATAATTTTTGCACAGTTTCAAGACCATCATTCATCCAACTTCTTGAAACAGATGTAAAATATTATAGCTCCACCTCATTAAAAATACTCAACTAAATATAGCTTTATTTCATAATGAAGGATTTCAGTATTCATTGAAGTAGAACCCTAGATACATAATTAGAGCCTGCTGTCCACTGAGTAACTAGTTTAAACAAGTTGCATTTTTTATCTAAAGATCTAAATGAACTACTAATATAAACACAGAAGTGCATGCTGTTAACAAGCAGCAGCTTATTAAAGTCATGTTAAAATAGCATACAGCAGTATAGTCTAAAGGGCACAATTGAGTGCTAAGGAAGTGGATGGCGGACGCGAACGCGCGTCCGGACAAAAATTCGCATCCGCGTCCGGACGCGGACGCACCAGGGGTGCGTCTACGTCCCCGGACGCGTCCGGTTTTTTTTTTTTTTAATTTTTTTTGATTTTTTTGATATTTTTAGATTTAGAAAAATTAAAAAAAAAAAATTATGGACGCGTCCGGGTCAAGACGCCGGACGTGGACGCAGATTGCCCGCGTCCGGCCCGGACGCGCATGTCTGATTGAGTGTTTAAAAATTTTTAAATCCACAAACCTCATTTCTTCATAGAGCATTTTTTCAACCTTGACATAGCTAAGAGCTCACTTGTTTTGTAAGCATCTCAAGCAGTATTGAACTATTATAGAAAGTAGAAACTTATACCTGCTTACTATTATGATGAGAGATATTTCCAGAAAAACAAAGAACCGTGCCATCTTACATCAAACATTGCAAAGTGTCCATATCATAAAATTTACAAGCTGCAATCTAGAAGTATTGATTTGTTTCCTTCCATCTTTTTAAGGTTGTACATCTCCCTTTCCATCATATTTGAAGAACTTGCGTTGTGTAACAACAAATGCTATTTTGTAGCAGTTCTTGGACGAAGGATGTGGGATTTGGTATGACTTGATTTAGGACGTGATGAAGGAACATCAATTTCATATGATAGATATGGTTGATCATCTTTACAGTCAACAAAAGCGTGTGCCATACAAGCTTGGGCTTGCGCTCTTTCCGAATGGTTGTTATAATCAAACAAACTCTGCTTGGGAATGTCTAACTCCAATTTGAGTATATTCTCCTCCCTAAAAAAATAAAGAGTTCAAACTTTTAGACCCCAATTATATTATTGAAGATTCAATATGATTTCTGTGTGGAATAAAAACTTAATCTAACTTGCAATTGAGGTATGCTTCACTTTAATCTTTAAATTTATCAAGATAAAAAATTCATCATCTCTGTTTGAATGTCTCAAAAGTATTGATTTTCATATCCATGTAAGTTAGCATACTTACAAGTATCTTGGATCCAAGTCACCTTTTGCAAAAGACTCCAGGGCCTTTTGACAGGTTGGCCTGCTTCGGCCTACAGCTGAACCAGGACGTTTTAGAGGCTGCTTGCTTAATGCATCTATGATAAACAAACTCGTCCCTGATGTGCAAGGGCTCTGAGACAGATAACCCTGCAGACTCCAGCTATCTGTTTCTTCATCCCAGAAAATTCGTTGCATAATTTTTGAAACTTCTTCAGAAGGAATGAAGGTCTGTTTCAAGCATGGTTTAGAACTAGCATAAGTTGACAGGTTTGGAATCAGGATCCTTAGAAACACTTGTTTGTAGCCCTTTCTTTGGGTGAAACAAATTGCTGCTATACCTATGTTCCTTTAACAGGCATGCATTCCAGGAACTTAAAGAGAAGGGAAACCTCAATAATGAATGATTTGAGTTGATGCTGTTGATCAAGGGAACGCAAATGTAACAATAAATCAGCCCTCTCCTGATGAAACTCATGTATTGTATCTTGAAGTTCTGCCCTCAAGGATGTGACATCATTTTTGCTTTGCTGATAACGTGCTTTTAGATTCCTGAGCTTGCTAGTCTTCAATTCCAACTCCTCTTCCATACTGTTTGATTTTTCTTCAGCCATCAACTGTGCTTCCTGCAGCATGAACCATCATCAATTGTAAGTTCATTCTGTTTAACAAAGGCTATCGACCTTATCTCCATACACGTAAGGCAAGTATATCCGCGTGAGGAGGACAGTAAACATATGCAATAACGGCTCCCAGTTGAACATACTGCTTATGGCATAAAAAATTGCAACGAAAGTGGTCTCATATTGAATCCAAAACTTTGGATTCTCTGGGAGGACGGCAGAAAAACTTGCAAAGACTAGCTTAATTAAAACTATAAGACAAAATATTGTCTAATAATGTCTCATTCTTTTTAGCGAATAGAATAAGGACATGTAAATTTCAGAGTTGGATCCAGAAATATTCCACATGCTTGAAATGTAAGCTACAAAGCCTGATCTTTGGTTGGTTTGATGACATGCCAAATTGTATTTTAGCGAGACTAGAACAAGGCTACTTAATTATTTCTGTAAACATTGCAGGTTTTAAGGACCACTATTGCAGTAACAATAACAAGAGGTGCTAGAAAGGTTTCCCAAGAGGTTCTCAATAGTAGAAATGTTCAGCCATGTAAGATTGAGATGTCATGTAAATTTCTGCTTGCAACACAATCACTGAAGGATAGTTGTAGGGAAAACACATCCTCATCCCTTCAGAATGGGGGAACCCCAATCCTACCAGTCTGACCAACACAGAAATGAGAAGGAATGTTCCCCTTCCAGGGAAAAATAGATTCATCTGTTCCTTCGTGTTCCCTATGCAGCTTGAGGTCCAAAAAATACTTTTGCCCTGTCCACTCAATTTTTTTCCCTCCTGACCTCGATATAGCTTTCCTTCTAAGCCCAATACTTCAATTATCTTTGCTGTTACCTAGAATTTGAGTGCTCAAACTTTGTTTGAAACAATTATACCACCAAATTTTTTACTTTTCAAAGAATATGATGATGCGGAATCACCTATTCCCCCTTCTGCAGAATGTTCGTCGTCCCCATTCCCATTTCTTTGCAATTAAAAAACAGAAAGTTAATATAAGCTTAAGCCTCCAAGCAGTGTGCTCCCACTTCATGATGATAGTCTTATGTACTATTTTTGCATCAAATACATGAAAGCACTCTCTCTGTCTCAAGCATGGTTTCTCATCAAGCTTTCCATACATCTGATTCTAATAATAGCCTTACCTATCCAGATGCCACAAGAAAAATCTATTACATATATTCCCTTGTAATAACCGGTATGACGAGGAATGTTACCAATTCAGATAATAAGGTTTTCTTCCTGTCATCAATGACAAATCAATCAAGCGATCTAACTTGGTTTAAAATCACAAATGTGCATTCCGTTCCGGATCACGATCCGGAACGTGATCTGGGAATTCCCGTTAGGGTTTCCCGGATCACAATTTCTTTTTGTTTTTTTTGAAAAGTTGCCAATATGGGTATCATGTAAAAGGATATCGAAATAGCAACTATTATGAAGTTCTGTTGTTTGGTTTTAGTTGGTTTAGGGTGGCTGCATTCCTCAAAAATTTGGACACCACAGATCTGCAAATATTTGCTTTTGCATTCACAGGCCACATTCATCAGAAATCTGGACATCAGTAGATCTGATATTCATTTCAATAGCAAAAGCATCGGATCTGGGCACCATAAAAACATTTGCAAATTTTTTTGCGATCCAGGACCATGTTTCCGGTCCCGGATCGCTGGCGATCCGGATCGTTTTTGCAGCTGATCACGATCCACTGGAACACATGTTTTAACATAGTTTCCACATTGATAGATCAAGGCATAATGACTATTCATACTTGTAAATATGCTTGTTTTTAATGAAAAAAACATGTATTGAATGCTCATGACTTTGTTTTGTTAAACAGCTGAACTTTTTGAAAACGCTATATCATTAGTACTCTCCAATTTGGGGTTTAAAGGAGTATTAATTGATGATTACTATCTCCAATCGAACTTAAAATTTTGGTATCATATTGTGAAAGTTATCAATGGATTGCCACAAGGTAGTAGCAAGTTGGTGAATTGTGGGCCCTTTGGACAGTGACTGAACCATTGAATAATGCATGGTCTCTCATGGTAGTTGTCTCCATCGAGAGAGATGAACTGGAGCCTGAATTCATCTAAAAGTTAATCACTGATAAAAAAATCAGAGATTGTAAAAGCTTCTGAGGGGGCACTTCCAGTGAAGTCTTGGTAAAAACAAGACTAGACATACTCTACTGAAGAGCAGAATCAAGAACCTACTCTGATACCATGTTGGAAAATGGAAATTCAACAGAGTGGATTCAGAAAAGGTCTGAATAAACAGTAGCAGCAGAAGACAAACTATGTCGGCAGTATTCAGACAAGGAATGGATGAAGTAGAAGCAATCTGATTGAACAAACGGTATGTAAGATAATCAGAGTTTGAATCCAAGAGCCGAAAATACTTCTCATTAGAAACATACATCTTCAGAAAGATCATAGGAGTACAATGACAACTAACTTGAAAATTGCTCTTTCCCTGCTTGCCTTGACATGAAAACTCAGGCGTACTGCTTGTTTATTTATAGCATAGATCGACTGGTCCTAAGGTACTGAGAATGATTACAAGTTGTTTACTATGCTGGCTAATCCGTCCTATAGTAGATAAAAGTCACCATAGATCTTAAACTTGTATGTATAGAGTACGAAACTGTCAACATCGTCCTTGGATCCGAATCGAATCGCAACCTGGGTCGAAAACAATTGACAGGGTTGAAATAGACACAAGGGTCGAAATAGAGCTTGGGTCAAAAATAGACCATGGGTCGAAATAGCCTTGGGTCAAAATACACCATGGGTCCAAATAGGCCTTGGCTAGAAATAGATCATGGTCCAAAATAGGTTTTTTGGGTCGAAATCAGTGTTGGGGTCGAAATTATACATCGTCCACAAATATTGTCAAAATCACGAATTTTCCGTCTATTCTTTTAATGTAGACATTGTAGCCAGGTTGGGTCGGTGGACAGAAGTCTAGAGAAGTTGAGCCGTATATCTTCCAACACAGCCATCTGATCTCAGCTTCTTCTTATGTACCCATTTGCAGTCGACTTTCTTCTTTCCTTCGGGTAGTGGTTCGAGTGTCCATGCCTGATTCTGCTTCATTGAGTCGATTTCTTTTGACATGGCCTGTCTCCAAATTCGCTCTCAAGACTCTGGATTGCTTCCAGATACGTCGTTGGCTCCTCGATGAAACCAGAAAATTCGAAGTCTGTGATTACACTCGACCGAAGACTATCGATAAGTCTGACGGGAGGTCTGGAATTCTTGTCGACCTTCGTATCTGGATTTCTGGCTGCTGATTCGTCCTTTGTGTTTCTTCTTCGAATTCTTCGACAGGCGGATCTTATGTCTCCTGTTCGGGAGTTTGTGGTTCGACATTCTGAGTCGACATTTGGACTTGAACTCCCTCTTCGATTGGTAATATCGAGAGGACTTCATGGTCCCTTCATTGTTTCACTCCTGGAAATGTGGATTTGTCGTACTTCACATCTCTGCACATCACCACATTCTTTGAGGTTGGATTGAAGAGCCGATAGATCTATGAGCCGTTCGAATATCCGACCATGACAGTCTACACTGACTTTTCGTCCAGTTTGCTTCTTTTCTCTTTTGGTACGTGCATGTATGCTGCATGTCACAAGCCAGTCTCTCCAAGCTCGTGAATCCTAGAAGCCGGTGTGTAGAATGAACCTCCCAACCATAGGCACCCCCTCCTTGAGTCCTTCTACCTGCTATTCCCGTCAACTGGCACATGGCATCCACCTGTGGGTGATCAGTCCACTTGGCATGCCTAGACCCTGTGACCTGTGAATACTGAGTGACTCATAGGGTACCACGCAAACAGACTGGGTAAAGCATTTACCGTACAATGATAAGAGACATGCGTCCACTGGATTGAGTCCATTTGAGCTCAATTATGGTTTCAGGCCACTGAGTCCTGCAATCATAGGGATTCCGCATAGGGTACCTAGTGTTGTAGAGTTTTTGGCTCAGATGTAGCAGAAGCTAGAGTTGGCACGAGATAACTTGTCCAAAGCTGTGCAGAGAGTTATGCTCGTGAGAACCGTACCTATCAGGAATTTGAGAATGGAGATTGGGTGTATTTACTAGTCCCTTCGAAGTCGAAGGTGCTACGCACAGGAAAGTGCGCCAAGTTATCTCCTAGGTATTGTGGACCATGGTTGATTATCAAGAAGGTGAGCCAAGTAGCTTATAAGCTACAGCTACCTGTAGGATGCAAGGTGCATCCAGTATTCCATGTTAGCAAACTGAAGAGATGTTTGCATGATGGCGATAGCCTGGTGGAAGGTCTAGTGTCTCTTGAGGAGAAAGACACCACAGGTTATGGGCCAGACAGAATCCTAGATCTAAGGGAGCGATGATTACGGAATCGTCTCCTTCAAGAGTATCTAGTAACTTGGAAAGGGCATCCGTTGTTAGATGCTACCTGGGAGACGCGACAGGCGTTGCAGAAGTCTTACCCAGAGTTTGTCATCGAGGACCGATGACTTGCCAGAGGAGGGAAGGATTGTTAGAGTCCAGTTGCGACTCTATCATGACCTCGGCACGGCCGGTCACCAGAGGGCCTGAGGCCAAGTATTGGCAAGGCCGGTGACCGAGGAGGACATCTATCCCAAGTTGGGACCGGTGCGTCACGAGCAGTGACCCGGTGTGGCCGCCTGACAAGTTGTCAGAGATGCGGTGTGTCTTGACCGTCGGGACCCTAGCCGTCAGTGACGAGATGCTAGCCGGCAAGTAGTCGGGGTGACCAAGAGGGTCACAGGTCTTTGGCGGGGCACGGTGGTGGTACCCTATGAGTCACTCAGTATTCACAGGTCACAGGGGCCATGCATGCCATATGGACTGATCACCCACAGGTGGATGCCATGTGCCAGTTGACGGGAATAGCAAGTAGAAGGACTCAAAGAGGGGGTGCCTATGGTTGGGAGGTTCATTCTACACACCGACTTCTAGGATTCACGAGATTGGAGAGACTGGCTTGTGACAATCCTCATGAACGATGTCTTGCGAGACTATATGGGCAAGTTTGTCGTCAATTTTATTGACAATATATTGGTTTTTAGTAAAGCGGTTGAGGAGCATGAGATTTCTTTTGCCAAGTTTTTCCTCCCTCAAACGGGTGTTTGTGGGCTCCCTGTATGCTGGAACAGCAGCGCTGGAGGCCCACCTTTCTTCTCCAATCTGTCTCCCACGTTTTCTCCCTCCAAAATCATTCAAAAACAAGCAAAATCTGACAATTTCTACACTTTCTCTCTCTAGAACGACGTTTTCTCTCTCTAGAACGAGGCTTTGATACCAATTGTCACAAGCCAGTCTCTCCAAGCTCGTGAATCCTAGAAGCCGGTGTGTAGAATGAACCTCCCAACCATAGGCACCCCCTCCTTGAGTCCTTCTACCTGCTATTCCCGTCAACTGGCACATGGCATCCACCTGTGAGTGATCAGTCCACTTGGCATGCCTAGCCCCTGTGACCTGTGAATACTGAGTGACTCATAGGGTACCACCCCTGTGCCCCGCCAAAGACCTGTGACCCTCTTGGTCACCCCGACTACTTGTCGGCTAGCATCTCGTCACTGATGGCTAGGGTCCCGACGGTCAAGACACACCGCATCTCTGACAACTTGTCAGGCGGCCACACCGGGTCACTGCTCGTGACGCACCGGTCCCAACTTGGGACTGATGTCCTCGGTCACTAGCCCTTGCCAATACTTGGCCTTAGGCCCTCAAGTGACCGGCCGTGCCAAGGTCATGATAGAGTCGTAACTGGACTCTAACACTGCACATCCAAACATCATTGCATACGATAGATCGGGCTTCTAACCTGTCCACATTTCGTTCGGTGTCTTGCTCTCCACTGTTGTCGTTATCGATCAGCTTTGCAAATGAACTGCAACTGCGATTGCCTCAACCCAAAACTGGCTCGGCAATTGTGCTTGAGCCATCATGCACTTTGCTCCTTCGACAAGGGATCTATTTCGTCTTTCTGCTACACCATTGTATTGCGGTGTATATGTAGGCGTCGATTGATGCTGAATCCGACAGAAGCTCGAAAATTCTTTTCTCGAATATTCGCCTCTATTGTCAGACCTAAGGGTTTGCAGTTTCTTGGAGGTGTGTCATTCTGCAAACGCTACTAATTATTTGAATGCATCAAACACTTCGGACTTCTTCTTCAAATAGTATATAGTTGTCATCCTACTAAAATCATCTATGACTGTGAGGAAGTATTTTGATCCCAAAAGGGAATCGACCTTCATGGGTCCACAGACATCTGAATGAACTAATTCCAGGATGTCCTTAGCTCTCCTTCCTTCATGCACGAATGGGCTTCGATGCTGCTTAACTTTCTGACCGGCTTCGCAGAAGTCTGAGTCTAGACTTATAACTTTAAGACCATTCACAAGTTCTTTCTTGCTCATGTCATAGAGACTCCTCATATTCAGATGATACATGCATCTATGCCAAAGATGATTTTCACTTTCGAATGCATTTAGTATACTATCATAGCTACTGATGATTTTTGCTTGATATAAATTACCTTGTCTTGATCCGATAGTCAGCAGCTTATTCGATCTGTGCTCGACCATTCGCATGCATTCCCATCGAATAGGACTTGTATTCCAAGATCTGCTATCCTCGACATAGAGAGTAGATCTCTCCTCAATGTGGGTACATAGAGCCCTCCTTGTAGCTTTGTATGTCCCGACAGTGTACGAAACTAAAGAGTTCCGATGCCTTCGATATCGTGTCTCCTTCCATCCCCCAGTATCACTGCTCTTGTGTTTTCCAATGCCTTGTAGTTCATCAGAACATTCTTGCTGCAGGTGATATGAGATGTGGTTCCTGAATCAGTCACTATGTCATAATCATGTTGTGTGTAGGTCGTGGACTCTTCATCGACAACTGTGAATGCATTGTTGTTCTTGCCACCATCTTTAGATGATTTTGCGACATTCATCTTTTCTCCTCTGTGCTTTCCTTTGGGATTATGCCAGTGATCGTATGCTCAATGCCCCTTTTTCTTGCAATGAGTGCAAGGTATAGTCGGATTAAACCAGCATTTGTTTGTAGTATGCCCCGACTTGTGACAGTGATCGCAGGTAGAAGTATCTTTGTTATTGTTACCCTTCATTGAAAACTTCATTTGAGTCTTATCAATCTTGGGCTTGTTTTTGTTCTTCTTCTTTCCCTTTGCAAAAAGGGCCTTCTCCTGGTCGCCATTTGATTCTCCTTCATCTCTCATCAATCTTTCGTCTGCTACAAGATTGACTACTCTTTCTCATGTCATCTCAAGTAGACTTCAGATGAGCATTCTCAGCGGCTGATAAGATGAGGGGAGTGACTTCATAAAGTACATCAACTATTGGGATGCTGGGATTTGATGCTCTTGTTCAGATGCAGATAGCTGCACAAAGATCATCTTGATCTTTTCTACATGTTGATCCAGCTCGTTCCCATCCCATCACAAGCTCTGTGGCTGATTGTGGAGGTGCATGACTGATGCTATTGTCCTCACTTCGTACGTTTGCTTTAGTTTTTCCCACGCTTCATGGCTGCCTTGGCAATCTTCAATCTGCATGAGGATGTCTTCGTTTATGGAGGATACGATGATCGCCATTGCGCGTTCATCCTTCCTTACCCATTCTGCCCTCCATGGATCTCCCTCTGGAGGTTTTGGCTCTATGAGATCAATCACTGACCATACCCCCTCACCTTTTAGAAGTGTCTTTATCTTGAACTTCCATATGCGGTAGTTTGCGCCATCAAGATTGATCGTAATCTTTGCCTCAATTGTAGTAGCCATATTGTATCTAATGAACCTGCTATGATACCATGCTGCACATCCTTTTGAGTGTCTTTGTTTTGCGGAAGCGCTGCTCCATAGCATATTTCATAATCCAGCATGTGCAATTAACACTAAGATCCACTAACACTACAACCATTAGCACTAGATCTTTCTCTCTCACAAAAAGCATAAGAACATTCAACCCAATAAGCATCAAATCCAACAATTAGCAAACACAAAGAAAGCATGAGAGAGGAGGAAGAAAGATAGAGAGCAAGGACCTGATCCATTCCATAAGAGGGCCAACCTACTTGTATTGAAATAAAGAGAGAACATGTACAATGATTCGAAACTACCACTTATATAGTGGATTGGAGGGTCTTGGCCTCAATTCCTATTGGCCACACTTTCAAATTTGAAAAAGAGTGGGAACCCATTCAATAATTGGAGGGAACCAATTTAAAATTAAATTTTGGTGGGAACCCCTATTTTAACACAAGGCGACTAGTGGATTAATCCTACACTTCTTTTTCATGCCTAGCCAAAAATATGATTTTAAATCCAATGCAGAGGTTTTTCGAGAACCTAGATGCCCTATAGTAGGCACATCATTACACTCATACAAAAAGACCTTTGTCAAATCTGCATCCCTAGGCACGCACATTTCATCTCCATGAAACAACAACTTGTCTCATATGCAATATTTGCATAACTGATGGACCTTGCTCTCACTTCTGTTAGAGCCATTGCAAGAAATCCCATCCTCTGCACTCTGAGCTAGCACAAAATGTGGTATAGTATTAAACTTTAAGATCAAGAAGTCCCTTCTCGTGTACTAACTCTACAACTTGTTAGTATAATCATCCCTTGGATAGGTTTCTCTAATTCGATCAAAAAGGTCACTGCTTACCTCCATGAATATCAACAGCTTGCAAATTCGAGATAAGGCATCTGCCATCTTATTATGGCTAGCAAGTTCATACTTACTTTCCATCATTCTACTTGTGAAATTTGTGAGCATGAAACCTGGAACCTTCCTAACTTCAATTCATAATCATTATGGATTGAGAAGCATAAGAGAAATAGGGGTATTCGTGGTGTGGCATGCTATATTCATGACTCTTTGGAAGGAAACATCAAGCTTGTCAAAAAGGATTCAAATAGCCAATACATTTGGTTGAAGATCAACTTGTATGTACTATGAAAAGGTCGTTTTTGCTTGTGTTCACTATTTTCCCCTCAAAAATCTTATTTCTACAAAAATAAAAGTTTTGGATAGTGAAGATCCATTTCGAGATACGAATCTTGATAATGCTAGCTTCAAGATGTAAAGAGATGTGATTCTTTTTGGTTATTTTAGGACACTAAAAGTGCAGGTACTCTCTATAAACGCTAAGACAATCTTGTTTTGTTGAAAGAGCTTCCCGTTATGGAAATGGATATTGTTAGGTACTCTATGGCTGCCAACAACAACATTTCTCATTGTGGACAAGAAATCTTGAAGCTATGGTTCATATGAACTTGTGATTTACAATAGACTTCTTCAATTGTCTGCATGGCCTTACATGTTCTTCTTCAGAAGGTAAAATTGTAGCCAGTACGATTTGTTTTGTTTGAATTTGGTTAATTTCAATGAAAAACTTAAAATTCGTCCTCTCTTTCTAGAATTGGATCATCATCCTTTGTTATTGGAGTGTAACACTCTATGTATTGCCTTTTCTACAAATCTACAATTTTTTGCTACTCATAAACAATAGGCTTATCTATCTCATTTGAAAGATATACTCTCAAATATCTTTGGGGAGACACGCTTTTGCTAAATATGATACTTTTGTGAAGGAAATCATTGTGAGTGTTGAAAAATCCTTTCGGTACCTCAAAGGGAGGTTTCCCTGATAATTCTTGGTTCTCAATGATGAATGCAAGTAAGCAAGAAAGAAATTCAAGAAATGTGAGATTACTGGGGCAACCTTTTATACCTATCAAACAATTGATACAAAAGATAGATAAGCTTATTTTAGAAGTCAACAAGATGCGTTATTGGATATGTGCAAGAAAGACCCAAAGGCCTTTCAGAAGATTTTATTTGAAAAACAAAGCAGCATATGAAGGGGCCTCAGCCTCAACTAATGGGGAGGAGAGTACTTCCTAGGTCTGTCAAATTGATATCAAAACAAAGGCTACCTTTTTTATAGTGATTCATTCTCTGGAGCTTCTGGAGCTTCTGGACTTCAGATTCTATATTACTGCTCCAGTAACTTCACCCAAGCACAAAAAACACATACTCTGGAATTCTACCTGAAATAAGCTCTTGCTTGCTATTCAAATTCTTTTGTACTTTCATCAGGAAATGATAGAACATGGAAGCAAAATTACGTGCCAAGATGTAAGGACTTGGAATGATGGCAGGTAGCAGATACATTTCAAGCAAATTGATATCTCAACAAAGAACTTTCACATGAAAGTTTGACCTGATTGAAATAACATTTTTTCAATTGAATCATTCTCACATTGAAGCTGTGCTGTTTGCACATACTGTGTAATGATTGCAGCATTTTCCTTGAATCATGGCTAAGTTGTTCTTAGATTGATGCTTCTCCAACCGATGGTAAGACCTGTAAAGGACAGGTGCTCCCAGCATCCTCATCTTTAGTCTGCAGAATATTAGACATCTATGAACTCTGCAACTTCAGAAGTATGTCTTCTGTTTGCAGAGCTAGTGAATGCTGATGAAATTTTGCTACTTTGTGAGGCTATCCTATCATTCATTGTAAGAGGTCTCTACGATATTCATGACAGTACAGAATTCTTCCCACTCCACATTTCCTCTGCATCTCTTGTCATCTTGTTCTTAATAAAAAATCACTTCATACATTTTGTACCTTATGCAGAAACTACTTGAAGTATCACAGAAAGCAGAAAAGTTCCAGCATTGAGCATTTCTTCAGTATCTATTTGACTGCTACTGTCAGAACCTTAGAAGCACGTTCCGACCCTTTTGGGTCGGAACGTACAGTACGTTCCGTACAGTACGTTCTGGAACGTACTGGGTCAGAACGTTTTTTTAAATTTAAGAAAAACAGGTTTGTAACAGGTCTCTCGCAGCTCTTAGATATAAATGATGCTTCAGACTCTCTAGTTTTTGGCATTAAGTTGTTATCAACATCAGAGCGTATAGCATGGAGGATGAAGGTAAATGCTTTAGAAATGTGAGGGCTGCTCCTAAAACGAAATACTTTTTAACTTGTTGGGAATCGGAATAGACCCAATAACCCGTGATTCAAGAACTTGAACACGATGACGAGCAAGAGCGACAGGAGAGGACAATAGACTTACAAAGTGCACAAAGTGAGGTAGGAGAATAGGCAGTGGAGACAAATGCATTCAAGCTGACGAGATAAAGAAAAGAACCAGAAAATTTATCTAGAAAGAAAGAGGTTGAGAACGTAGAGAGATGTGAAAGTTCCAGAACGGAACGCATTCCAGAATGCGTTCCGTTTCGGAACGGGCAACTAAGGTCAGAACAATCCCATGGGAGGAGACTCCTACTGTCAAAAACCTTCCATTGTAGAGGACCTCAACTGTCATTCGGAATCTTCACTTGATTGGAGAACTACTTTACCAAGCGATATATTGTAAACAGCATAACATTGGATCTAAACCTAGTTGACCTCTGCTACTGTCACACAAATGTGATGAATGCAAGATAGTGTGGATCTCTATTGTGATGGGGTACAACCTTAACAAATGCTTTATAACACACCATAATGACAGGTTAAGATACCTTGACCCAACATGCCACCAGAAAGTCTTGGAAGTTTATGTTAAACCATTCTTGAACATTCTTCACAGGAAGAAGTATGCATAGAATTTAATGCTCTTGGAACCAAACACAAAACATAGATCACTTGGACTTGATTGGCTTAAGAGTGCCATTCAAAATGAAAAGCTTACCTCAAGCTCTGCAATTTTCTTTTGGCGTTCTTCATCAAGCTGTTGTTTCTTTTGTAGCTCTTGCTCATAAAGTGCAAGTTCTTGCTCTTGCTGTCTGGCCTTCTCTTTCAGCCTTTCGTTGTTTGTATTGGATCCATGTAGCAGCTTTTCTTCCAGTGCTTTAAGCTTGCTTGTTAGCACCTCTCGGTCCTCTTTTTCTTTGGTCAAAGCCTGAGCATCAAAAAGAGGAACCAGAAATAAAAATTCCCTGTCATTCACACCCAGTCACTAAACTATAAAGATGAGCAAAATACACTAAATAAAGGCTTGAGACATTAAGAATGCAGAATTTACTCCTCTTTCATTCTATATCAAGGAGAGGGAAGCACACTAAAAAAATTTCTTCTAAGGTACACCCCACAGTAACTCTGAAGGAAATGGTCTATGGTTCTATACATTATCTGAACACATGAATATAGTGCTTTTGAATCTCAGTAGGTATAAACCTTGAAATGACAATGTTTGTGAAGCCTTTGATCTGCTCTTAATGTACTACTAGTTCTTTCTGTCTTTCGGCTTCGAACAGTAAGAACATGCACAGCTTCACTATGATATCTCTCTACAGGGCTTGGGTTATACATTTCATGCTAGTGGTGTAAGTCCAAAAGCCGAATCCCCTACAGTCGTGGACATCCGCTTTCAGTACAATGCAGCAAAGAGAATTATTTATCTCAATTCTAGTAAATGATAAGACTAGATCAGTATGTAAGTAATGGACGCCGTCGGGCAACTGAGGTATCATCGTCATCAACAAGTAATGAAGAATCAAGAGCAGGAACAGCAGGAGCATTGGGACGATCAATATTTGAAAGATCAGGAGCATTGGGATGATCAATATTTGAAAGATCAGCAGGAGGGATGACAGCAACAGCATCAAAATCAGGGACACCAACATCATGGAAATCAGCAACAGGAATAAGATAAGATGAATCAGGTGCAATATCCAGAGGTGGTAGAGCAACCGCATCAGCAAGCATAGAAAATGGTGAGGCATCAGTATCAAAAACAGTGCATACCAACGCATAGAGAAAACGATCCTGTTCCTGCAATAAAGGTGAGTGGGCAAAAACATCGAAAGACTCCCATATAACTTCATCAATTGGACGACCGTCCCATTGGACCAAAAACTGGACAAGACGACGACGACGACGACGACGTAAAACGACCCGAACCTGTAAAATAGTAGCAGGTAAAAATGTAAAATAGTAGCAGGTAAAAATGGAAAAAGTTCAAGATCAATAGGAAACAAAGGATCACAAGGTTCACCAGGAAAAAGAGACAAATGAAGTAGACTAACATGAAAAATGTCACAAGCACGAGTAGTAGCAGGTAACTATAAATGGTAAGTAGCATGCCTTAGTTTTTCCACAATCTGAAAGGGACCATAGTAATGTGCAGAAAAGTTCTCAATAAGAGAGCAACCCTGTACAAACTTATGACGTGCAAAAGATAAACTAACATAAATAGACTGGCCCTCAACAAACTCTAAGAAAGATGTATGACAATGTCAAGGACTTATAATGATGTTGAGCTATTGCCAAATGTTGTTGTGCCTGCACAATAGAATCATGAGAGTTGGTAAGAAAAGAAGATAAAGTAACTTGAACATCATTAGGAGGGGGTGGAATACCTAGTAGCAGCAGAGAATATCCATTAGCCAACAAACCCCGGGAAACGATAGCAGCATCAGAAGACCAACACCAAGGAGTAGGAACATAAGCAACAGTCACACTGCAATATCATGGAAGACCAAGCGATATGCCAAGAAACATGAAGCATAAAGACATCGTCTTGACAAAGGATAGCTAGAATGGAGAAATGTGCACCAACATAGTCAAAAGCCCAAGAAGGTATCCATAAGGGCCATGAATGAGAAGTAGCAATGGCACACGGTAGGCGTGTACTGTGAGAAGATCATCATGCCAAGAGATCCATAAGGTCCAGGAAAGCAACGCATTATCTTAAAAGACATGATGCATGAAAGCAGTAGCAGCAAATCTAGAATTAGTAGAGGCCCCAACGGAGAAACTATAGCCGAAATACTCTTCTAGAAGAACCTCATATGGACATACCAAGCCATCATAGGATGCAGCAAAAACGGATCAAGAATCGGATGACCCATCAGAACTAGCCACAAGTGCAATTCCAAAGTACACACTAGGCACACAAGTGAGGAATAGAAGAACATGAAAAGTGCGACCACATACCAAGGGCAGGGAGACCGCAACCATGGAACTAGGATCAAGAAGAGCAGCAACTGAAGCCACTGGAATAACTGAAAGAAGAAATGCACTGGAATGAGAAATAGCAAGCTCAACTAATATACAAAAAGCACAACAAGGAACATGATCCGCATCATCAGTAGCAAGTGTCAGAGCAATATCTACCTATAGCTAGTAATGAGTATCAAAGCATATGTGAGCAGCTATGAAGTACATGGCGACAGCATCCCCAAAAAATAACCAAGAAAGGAGAAGAAACTATCTCAAGGTACTTTGATGGTCTAGGAACGCCAGAAAAAAGTGGCAACGCAGTAATAGCATCGGAGACCAAGTGATATGGAGCAACCTGAAATGCCAAGGAACATGAAGATCATCCTGACAAACAGTAGCTTGGACGGAGGGAATACCCCAAGCTATTAGGAGATGCCAAGCATGAATCATGTAAGGAACTGTAGAACAATTTCAAGAGGAGAAGCTGTTATGGTGACTATGGTCACTTTCCTCAGTCAATTATTGATATTGTCACCATTCATCATACAGTCTCAATTTTCAAACATCCAAGAACTTCCAAAAACTGTAAACAGTAAAGTTACAAACTATAGAACTTACTATTGAGTACTTGCAAGTTACAACTTACAACTTACAAATTACAATGCACTGACCACTGACCACTTGGAAGTTGGCACTAAGTTCTAACTTCTAAGTAGTAAGTTTTAACTAGTAACAATTTACAAATCACAAATTACAATTCGAGAGTCAAAAGTTTAAACTTTGAAGTCTAAAGTAAAAGCAATGATGTTGCATAAATAATAAGAGTGTCAAGCGAGGCCTCAAGGCTCAAGCCTGAGGCCCCATGAGTCTGAAATCAACTGTCATATGTAATATGTACAACTACTATGCTAGAGCCTAGGTATGCCACTATCATCTATGCTGAGCAGTGAGTACTCAGTAGGCTCTAGCCTCTAGTTGCCCGCCTCGGACGTTGTCATCGTGGAGGCACTGGCATGTCCTCAGGCTCAATGTCATCCTCCCCATCATTAGAGTCACCCTCATCCTCCTCATCCGATCCCTCACCCTCAGTGGCGGATTCCTCATATGAGTCAGAGCCAGAGGGACTCTCAGAGGTGTCTGAGACTGCTGCATGGCTCGGGCCTTCTCCTGCGCTCCTGGTCCTGCTGCAGCTCGAGTGGTAGGCCCTGCGCAATGCACACAAGGAAATTGGAATCAGAACTTATGCTCGACATGTCACATTACTTTTAACTTACAATTTACAAATTACAAATTACACTTTACAATCTAGTAATCTACTATCTACTATCTAGTATATCTCCAAAACTTCAAAGTACTAAAAGCCTACTAATATAACGCAGTGAATCATGGAATCGGACATCAAAACCAACCTGCAGCTGCTAAGGCCTCCCGATGGAGTAGAGCATAGACAGCCTCCTCCTCTTGTGATCTTGGTGGCAAGTCTGGAACCTTTGCCACATCGATCTCATCGGGATTAAACTACGAAAATTGAAATTAAACCAAGATTTCGATTCTCAATAGTAAGTACTAGTAAACAATTAAAACAAAAATAGCAAATTTGAAATGTAACGTTGAATGTTGAAACTTGAAGCTTGAAGTTTCTAACTTCTTAGTGTAGAGTCATGGTAGATACTAGACTCTATAGAATTCAGATTAATCATTACCTGTACGGGCTCCCCGATCTCTCTTAGCTTCTTCACAAGCCATAGGTTGGCAAGCACATACACCAACCTCTCTTGTTGCGCAGTAGAAAGTCTGTTCCTCCTCTTCGTATGAATCAGAGAGAACACACTCCAATTTCTCTCACATGCAACTACTGCGCAATCTTGTGAGAGGATGCGGATGGCAAGTTTTTGCAACTTGGGAACATCATTCTCATACTTCATCCACCATGAGGGCGCAATTGCCCTTCCCTCAGCATGGCAGCTGCACGACCGAAATCGAGGCGCTCGGTCCTAAACATTCAACATTCATCACCATTCAAAATAGTAAATACTAAATGCTTAAAAGTTACTTTTAACTAGCTTAAGCCTTAGACTTCATACATACTACATAGATGAATACATACCTGAATACATATTACAATTTACCAATTACATAGTACATACTTGAATAAATTCAAGTCATCCATGAGTGCATCCTGATCCCAAGCAGGATAGATAGAGGAGACGTAGGAAAGCCATCCTTGCCTGAGCTCTCGATCATGGAATTGATCTTCCTTCTTCCATAGTGGATGAAGCAAGCAAGCCACGGCATGCAGAGGTTGATGGACCCACTGCCATCTGCCTAGAAATAGGCCCCTTACTTCTTCCGGCCTGCAAATAATCAGGAGTGAAGTTTGAGCATTCAAGTCTCAAGAACTATTAAGTTTTAACTAAATTCTAATCATGAATGTCAATGAAGATTCAAGAATAAACTTGAAACTTTCAACGTAGCAATATAACTGTCAGGTGCCATGGTGGTGCAACTCTGAAGCTGCTCTCCCATCTTATCCATAAACTCATAAAGAAGTCCTAAAGTGGAACCCTCTCTATCAGTAAGGCGCAGCACACTATAGATAGGCTACATGGATATGACAATGGCGTGTGCATCATCCCAAAATGAAGTCCCCATCACGATCGCCTCAAATCTCTTGGACCTGGCCTCTCGTGATGGGCCCCACTCTGCCCAATGGGGTGAAACCAGTGATTGGTAATTGGTCATAGGCAGCAAGCAGGCTATAGCAAAATTCAAATTCTATGAGCATTGAAACTTGAAGCTAAAACTAAATTGCAATTTTCAAATCAAAAAATTGGAAACAGGTTGTCAGGTTGGAAGTTGGAAGTTGGAACTTGGAACTTGGTTACCTAGTAGGGGCAAGCCTCAAGAGATCCAAGGTAGAATAGGACCTGAAGATGCTCAAGACCCTCTGTCTCTTGGTGACAAATCTCAACAAGAATCGTGCCATGTCTACAACCTCCTTGACCCAAGGTAATCTCCCAATGCCTTCAACTAGGAGGTCAAGACAATGTGTAGCACATGGACTCCAGAAAATCCAAGGGTACTTCTCATTCACCATCTTCCCCATGGCAAAACAATTGGACGCATTGTCTCTGACAACCTGCATTGGAATTCCGACAAAGGTCGAATCATAACTCATGAACATTCACCATTGAGCATTCCAGAATCAAATGCAAATGCAAATTGCAAATGTAAATGCAAAAGCAGTTTGCAACGTTCAAAATAATAATCACGATTCACAAAATGTTGTAACTTGTAACTTACTAACTTCAAAGCTGAGAGCTCAATGTCGAAAGTTGGCCGTAGTATCACTGCAAGGACAGCTTGAGTTTGCTGCTAAGAGTCTGCCGAAAGCTCGCTGGTGTTAAGGTGATTTCACTGTTGAAAGTCTGCCAGAAGGGTTGTTGCCGTAGGAGGAGTCCGTTGCATAGATTTACAGCTCATTCTCTGCAGAAAAATTGTTTGGAATTTTCACTACTAGCGAGTAGGTTCTCTGCATGTTGCAGTTGGCTGAAGCCAGATCACTGCTGAAAATTGTTCTCTAGTTACTAAGCCAAATTAGTAGCTATCTACTGCAAGGAGTTTGCAGGGAAGGATCGAGATTGTCAAGGTTAAGGTTTGCATAAATGTTGGATCGTCGTGAAGATCGAATTGTAGTTGGAGGCTTTTGCATGCAAGTAAAAGTACAACAAGGCAATCACATACAAGTGGGAGTATCACAAGCAAGTTGAGGGCAGTTACATGCAAGACAAAGCACAAGAAAGGTGTGACAAGTTGGGAGGGAGTTGATTTATCAACAAGTATTTTATGCATGGACACAACAAGCAAGTGGTCATTCTACTTTGTATCAGTTTGGGAAGACAAAGATACTAGGGAGCAAACCAAAGGTTTGTATTGATATCAATCCAAGATGTCTTGTTGTTTTTTAAATTGTTTGATTTTTATCCACATCTAAGTCCATCACAGGTGACAACTTCTGATAGTACCAAGAAAATTCACAAGTGGAGCTCACTACTTATGAAGTATAGGTTCCATTTCAATTCAAGGATTCAACATAGGTGGAGCTAGCTACTTATGAAGTACAAGTTTAAACATGGGTGTTGGTGAGACCCTTACATATTTGTGGTAGCTTGGAAGATGTTCAAAGAGACAAAGGAAGTAAATCTTCAAGCAAAGTTCTCAAAGTTAATTAGGATTATTGGGCCATGCGTGCGTGCAAATTCCAAGGGCCTTTACCTATATTTAGTAAAGTCAAGTTAGAATTTAGTTAGACTCAAGTTCGAGATTCTAGTGCCTAATTTAGAGCACAAGTTTTGCTATAGATAGGGGTTGGGTGCTTTTACCTTATATAGAGACATCGATTAAGCAATTGCTTTTAGTTTGCTTTTTCTTTTGCTTTTTGGCATAGGCTATTGTCTGAATGATATCCTTATAGCAATACTATGCTAGTTTATTTCGACGATATCTTGGTTTACGTTTTTGTTCTGATATCTCAAATTGCACATTTCCATGCTATTTTCCAGCTTCTTGTGACTTCCTCTTATTGGAGAGAGAGAAAGGGGGAGAATAAATGACGAACACGAATGAGAAACGAACTGGAAGAAGAAATGAACGAGAAGCGAACTCGAACAGAAAATGTTCGTGCGCAGCGGAATGAATTATTTGACTCTCTCCGTAGGCATGACTACGCCCATCAGAATGAAGAGAACTTTAGTGATAGAAATCACAATCATTCTAGATTACGTAGCCAAACATTTAATGGATGAAGCGCTAGATGAATAATTTGTCGCGAATTGCAAGACAAATTATTTGTCGCGAATGATTCGCGAAGAGCTAGACTGTGCTCGACTGATAATTAGTCGCGAATTATTCGCGAAAGACAAGACTAAAAGTTAATTGTCTACTACTAGAAAGAGCAACTAGAAAGATCAGACAAAATGAAGAACAAGCACAGCAATATTAACACAGATCTGAATGCAGAACAAAGAGCTGTATCAGATTAAGTATATCATGTATACAAGTTAATAATGCGACAGGGCACAATACAATAGCAGACGAAACCGCGTGCCCTACAAAGCTTATTTTGTCTGTAATGAGGAATGAAACCTCTTCACTTAGTCTCTTCTTATCTCACTTCTCATCTAAAACATTGTGAAGATACCTTTGTTGAGTGATGTAAATCAATCGATTTGCTCTGTCTCTGTGGATTTGAATTCCAAGACAGAAGTGAGCTTCTCCCAGATCAGTCATGTCGAATTCTGAGAACAGCATCTGTTTTGCATCCTTGACCATTTTGGTATTGTTGCTGAAGAGCAAAGCATCATCAACGTACAAGGTGATGATAATGAAGGATTGTTGCACTGACCTTGAATAAACGTTGCAATCAGCAGCGCTTGGTTTGAATCCTTGTTCAATGAGGAATGTGTTGATCCTCTGAAACCAAGCTCTGGCAGACTGTTTCAAGCCGTACAGTGCTTTGTGGAGTTTACAGACATGATTCTTCATGCCTTCCAGAACGTATCCTTCGGGCTGGATCATGTAGATATCTTCTTGTATGACTCCGTTCAGATAGGCTGTTTGTACATCAAGTTGATGTACTTCGAGGTCGGCAGCTGCAGCATAAGACAAGAGCATTCAGCTCGACGAATGTTTGACGACTGGACTAAAAGTCTCACTGTGGTCGACATTCGGGATCTGGGTGAATCCTCGTGCTACTGGTCTAGCCTTCCTTCGATCCATTGCTCTGTTGGCATTATATTTGATCTTAAAGATCCATTTGCAATCAATATTATTGCAGCCAATAGGAGCTTTGACTAATGACCATGTCTGATTCTTGATCAGAGAGGAATACTCTCTGTCCATGGCTTCTCTCCAGAGATCAGAGTCTGGTTGGCTGAGTGCCTCTTCGACTGTCGTCGGTTCTTGCATTAAGAGACAGGCAGACTCAGGATTATACCTTGTGGGCTGTGTGCGCACTCGGCTTGATCTTCTGGAATGATTTGACTGATGAACCGCTCCTGGGACTTGTTGCTGGGTAGCAGCAACATCTTCGTCTGATTCGCTGTCTCAAAGTGGATCGACAATAGACACGCCTGAGCCAGAAGCTCGGATTGTCGTGTCAATGGCAGGAGATGTAGGTTCTTCTTGAGCAATATCCTTGCCTTTGAGGTCGACGAATTGATCCTCGATAAAGACTGTATCCCGACTATACAAGATTTGCTAGGTATCAGGATCGTACAGCTTGTAGGTGTTACCAGACGAAGTATATCCGATCAGGATGGTCTTGAGACCTTGGAAGTCCAATTTCTTCCTTGTGTCTTTTGGGATCTGCGCGTAGGCAATGCACCCGAACACTCTTAGGTTCTTCAAAGAAGGCTTAGAGCCTGTCCACACCTCGTGGGGTGTCTTGTCTGAGAGGGCCTTGGTCGAACATCTGTTCTGGAGGTAAGCTGCAATGGAGACAGCTTCAGCCTAGAATCTCTTGGGCAACGATGCATGCGATAGCATACAGTTAGCATATTCGACCAAAGTACGGTTCTTCCTCTCAGCTAAGCCATTAGACTGAGGACTGTAAAGAGTGATGAATTGTTGCTCAATGCCTTGGCTTTGACAGTACTCCTTAAACTCGACAGAGATATATTCTCCACCGTTGTCTGATCTGAGGGCCTTGATCGTCCTTCCAGTCTCCTTCTCTACACGCTCCTTGAAGATTCTGAAGCAGTTGAAGGCTTTTGATTTCTTCTTTATAAAATACACCATGGTCCTTCTGGAAAATTCATCAATAAAGGTTATAAAATACTTGGCATCCTTCAACGAAGGATTTTTCATCGGGCCACAAATATCTGAATGTTCAACATCTAGCAATCCTCTAGCAATGTGCTGATGGCTTGATTTGAAAGGTTTCCTAGTCTGTTTACCAACTAGACAGTCTTGACAGATAGGTAACTCGACTCTTTCGCGAGGATAGTCGAGATCAAGAACAATAGATTGTCTAGACATTCGTTGTACAGCAGCATGATTTAAATGACCAAGTCTATAATGCCAAAGTAAACCTTTATTCGTATGAATTGAAATACTGAGAGCCTGACTAGAGGCAAAAAAGCAATGACTTAATTTATACAAGTATCCATGCCTCTTTCCGAGTGCTAGGATCTTGCCAGTCCTATCAACTACTTTACACTGATCACATTCGAACTCTACTCTATGTCCTAAATCTGTGATTCTGCTTACAGAGAGCAGATTCGTAGATAAATTTGGTACATACAGGACTTTAGAGAGTAGCTTAGATTGATCATTTGCAAAGCTTAATCTTACAGTGCCTTCACCTTTAATAGCTTGTGTGCTATTGTCACCAAGGTGAACGAACTTCTGGGTACTGTAAGATTAGGACTCGAAACAGCCAATGAGGCTAGTCATGTGCTGAGTGGCTCCGGAATCCAGGAACCAAGAACTGTCCCCAGATGCTTCTTGATGGTTGGTCATGAAGGCATCATGATCTGCTTCTTGAATATGTTGTGGAGCTTCTGCAGCTGCATTTGCCACTTGATTCGACTGTCCCTATTGTTCTTCGCTTGAAGTATTCGACAGTCTTGAATTTCATGGTTGTTTCGTTTGCGGTATCTGTAGAACAACTTCTTCTTTGTCTGCGGATTCGACTGTTCCTTGTCCTGAGCTGGTTTCTGGTCTGGCCTTGATTGCTTCGGGCCTTTCTTCTTCTTCTGCTTTGTCGTGCTCTTGTTGGTGTACAAGGCGTGAGAATCAGCTGAGGAACTCGAGGCTTCGTTCATCTTAAATTTCCATAGATGGTAATTGGCTCCATCAAGCTTGTCCATGATAGGACTGGCTTTCCCTTGGGAATCCATGTGGAAGAATTAGTCTAAGTGATAGGAGAAACTATCAGTGACTTAAGTATGAAAATCTGATATTTACAGAACAAGAAAACAATTACTCTATCGGCTAGTAGAGTCTTGTACTGTGGAAGCTTATCAAGCTATGAAAATAGCTCTGATACCATGTTGGAGAGAGAGAGAGAGAGGGGGGGAGAATAAATGACGAACACGAACAAGAAACGAACGAGAAGCGAACTCGAATAGAAAATGTTTGTGTGCAGCGGAATGAATTATTTGACTCTCTCCGTAAGCATGACTATGCCTATCAGAATGAAGAGAACTTTAGTGATAGAAATCACAGTCATTCTAGATTACGTAGCCAAACATTTAATGGATGAAGCGCTAGATGAATAATTTGTCGCGAATTGCAATACAAATTATCTGTCGCGAATGATTCGCGAAGAGCTAGACTGTGCTCGACTGATAATTAGTCGCGAAAGACAAGACTAAAAGTTGATCGTCTATTACTAGAAAGAGCAACTAGAAAGATCAGACAAAATGAAGAACAAGCATAGCAATATTAACACAGATCTGACTGCAGAACAAAGAGCTATATCAGATTAAGTATATCATGTATACAAGTTAATAATGCGGCAGGGCACAATACAATAGCGGACAAAACCGCGTGCCCTATGAAGCTTATTTTGTCTGTAATGAGGAATGAAACCTCTTCACTTAGTCTCTTCTTATCTCGCTTCTCATCTAACTCTCTCTATATTGAATACACGAATGGTATCCAATATATATACATAATATTATAGGTGTGCAGATGTGAAAGTACAGAGTGGATGTGCTGTCTGTAGGAGATCATGGGTGGCTGCAATCGTTGTCCAATCTGTTAGCGCAACTGCATGGAGTGAGCGTAAAAAGGGTGCGACGTCAGCCAGTGCTGAAGTGAACGTTGGTGATGATGCGAAAAGTGGGTCACTCTTACGAATGGCCTTAGGATAAGATTTACAGGGTGCCTTAGCTTTTAGGGCACCTTCGGCATTCTGTAGGATAGTGTCCCCTTTTCGCCTGTCACCATAACCTTTGTAAAAACACAGTGTTCGCGATTCTTTCGCCTTTTATTCGTCTGTGCGAATTTGCGTGTAAATATGCAGGCTGCGTGACAACGTTAGTAAATATGCAGCAAGAACGGAGGCAGATTGAAAATGGGATTTAGGAGAGTAGGAGTAGATCCAACACCTCTAGCCTTGTTCAAATTAAAGTTCTTAGGTTTCTTGTGAGTGATGTTATTTGTTTCCCTCAATCTCGCTAAAGTTTGGGATATACTTCATTGGCCTACACCTTTTGACATGCATTTTGTTCTCATGTTTTGCGACCTTGCTACTCACCAACGAGCCTCTTGCCTCATTTTCTTTTGTTGCCCTTTCTTCCCACGCTCTCCCACAACAGTAGTAAATTTGAGTGGTCTATGTGATGACAAGATTCTTTTTCCCATCTTATACTTCTCCTCGCTACTGCACCTATCTTTGCCTTACATAATTTTAATCATCACGTTATCATTGAAACTGATACTAGTGCTGTAGTTGTTGGTGCCTTCACCAAGGCTTTGGAGTTTATCAGTTTCGTCGGTTATGGTCTTATGATACTTATTATTCTCCTCATGAACATGAGCTTTTGGTTGTTATCCATTCTAAGTGGCGCCACTATCATCAGCCTTTAAGCTATCTGGAGACTCAATATGCATTTTCAACTTAGAGATAGAAGTTATAAAGAAGTACATTGAATCTAGTCAAGTAATCTAGCTTTTTGGAGAAGTTTTTAGAAACTTCCATAAGTTCATAAGCTTGTGTAAGAGCATCCAAATAGGGCAAGAGGATGCTATAAATAGCAAACAAGTAGTTTTGCAACTGTAGGACGATGTTGTCGATCTTTGAACTCTAGTGAGTACCCACACCAAAGAAAAATGCAACTTTTACATTCACTACCTTGAATCTATTAGTTTTGAATGTAGCATTTATGGCTAGCATGCTATTGCGACCAAGTGGCAACATCATCTCTATCTGAAATTTAGTTTGAACTCAAAAAATCATAGAAAATTTTTCTTTTGTACAAAAGATTTGGTAAGAAAGATGTTTTTTTTACTATTTTGCATCATCCACAAGTGCACACCTTGCATGCCATTTTCATGTAGTTCATAAAATTTCAATGACAACCATGCATAGAGGTTCAATATGTCTTGTTCGATCAAAAAATCATCTCTACATGGAGTTTAGTTCACCTCAAAATTTCTCTTGCCAACAAGTATTGCTTTGCTTTTCACTTGGGCTTCCCTCGTCCAAGGCTCTACTTTCATATTCCCCTCGCTCTCCGTCGTGAAACTCAACTTGCTTTGGGTCTTCCTCTTGATCGCTTGGCTATTGATCCCTTTGACATTCCGGCTTGGAACCTGTTTCTTCTTTTTCCATTTTGGTGTCTAGTCCTCCCTCCCAAGGGGTGGGGATGCGGTCACAGAGAAACTCATGCTCACCTTCGACGCTTTCTATCAAGAGACTGGGAATCGCTTCATGATGAACACTTTGCCCGTTGTCAGGCACTTGTTGCTCGCAACTCGCAGGACTCTCGATCTCAAGGCGCCCCTCCTCTCCACCATCGCCTTCGTCGCACCCTTCATCTTGGGCAAGTTGGTGAGTATTCTCGTGCAGCTCGAGCTTTAGCTCCTCTCACTCCCGCTCCCTCTTCTGTTGATACTGTTGCTGCTCTCCAAGCTCTTCATCCTGCTTATGAAGGCATTCTTCCCTTGTTGGTGGAGGACTTTGTGCCTGATGTTGACTTGGTGCTTGATCGTGATTCTTTCTCTCGTGCCTTCCATCGTAGTCCTCGTCTTGCTGTTGGTGGTCCCTCTGGTTTGGTCTATGAACACCTTCGTGATTGTTTTCCACTTGAGGACTCTGCTAGTGGCTTTGTTCAACTCTTTCAAGTCTGCTCTTTTATAGCCTCTGGTCACATTCCTTCGTCTATTGCTCGTCTCTTGTCTGCGTCTCGTTTGATTGCCATGACTAAGGCCTCGGGTGGCGTCCGTCCCATCGCTGTTGGCGAAGTCCTCCTCCATCTTTAAGTCGCTCTATCTTTTTTCAGTTTCAACAGTTTTTCGCCTCTTTTCTCTCCCCTCATCAGTTTGGCGTCTCTACTCCTGGCGGTTGTGAAGCTGTCATTCATGGTTTGCGTGCCACCCTTGATCTCCATCCTGATTGGGTTGTTCTCCAAGTGGATGTTTCCAATGCCTTTAACTCTGTTTCTAGAGCTGCGATCTTTCGGGAGCTCCGGGCGGCTGGTGGTGAGTTGCCTCAGCTTATCCCTTTTCTGCGGTTGTTCTATGCTACTGAGACTCCCCTCTTTTACAGTCACCGTGTGCGCTCTGGGGATCTTTTTACTATCCAGTCTGCAGCAGGTATTCGTCAGGGTGATCCTTTGGGTGGTCCTCTTTTTGCTCTGGCTCATTTCTGTGCACTTCGAGCTTCAGCTGAGGCCTTTCCCTCCTGCTCATTTCTTTCAGTTGTTGATGACACTCATATTGTTGGTCTTGCTCCTATGGTGCTCCTCGCATTTCAACATTTCTCTGAGCAGCTGGCTTCTCTTGGTTTGTCTATTCAACTTCGCAAGTGTTTAGCGTGGTCTCCAACAGGTCTTCCCCCGGACTTTGTTCCTCCTCCAGGTTTCCTTGTTCCTTGGCTTTCGCATTTTGGGTGTTCCTTTTGGATTTGCTTCCTTCAGCTCTGCTTTTCTTGGTGAGGCTCTCCAGGAGGATGTTGCTCATTCTGATCTGCTTCCCCGGTTGGGCGACACTCAAGTCGCGTTTGGCATCTTGGCATCCTGCTTTATCTAGTGTCCTTCTTATTTGCTGCGCACTTTCCCTGCTACTCAGGACTTTTTGCATCTTCTCTCTTCCTATGACAGCTCTATTATGGATGTTTTTGGCCGCCTTCTAGGCCCAGGTTCTTTGGATGGTGTGGAGACCCTTTCAGCTCAAAACCAGGCTCGGTTACCCATTTCTTGTGGAGGTGGGTCTCCTCTCTACGGTTTCTTCTGCACCTGCAGCTTTTCTTGGGAGTTGGGCTCTTGTCTCCCCTGCTTTGTCTTCTCGATTCCTTTCTGGCTGTCGCCCTCTCTTGGCGGACTGCATTGCTCATGTGGATTACGGTTCTCTGCCTTTCCAGCACCTCCTCATCGCTGCGCGAGAGCTGCTCCCCCTCTCTGCCCAAGCTTGTCTTCCCCCTTTTGAACAACTCTTCGCTTTCAGCTCAGATCACCTGCAAGAGACCCTTTTGGAGCGCGTGCACAAGCAAACCCTTTCCAGCATGCTCTCTGAGGCTCCTTCGGCGTTGCATCGAGCTCGGCTTCTTTTTTGTGCGGGTCCAGGTGTGGGGGCTTGGCTGTCAGCTCGGCCTGTCATTCCTTCCCTTCGGTTGTCCTCGGCCATCTTCAGCACGGCTCTTCGTCTTCGCTTGGGGCTACCTCATCCTTCGGTTTTGGATCTCTCCAGGTGTGTTTGTGGTCACCCTATTGATGCTCTTGCTATCCACCTCCTCCGTTGTCGTTTTGGGAGTGAGCGCACAGCGCGCATGATGTTGTCAGAGATGCAGTGGCCGCTATAGCCAGAGATGGAGGATTCCACGTCCTCAGAGAGCAGTCTCTCGGGATGGGCTTCGTACTTTGGCAAATGTTGTTGTTGATCCCACGCGTGGTGACCTACTGCCTCGCTCTGCCTTCACACCAGGGGAAGCGGCAAGCGTCGTAGCACAAGAGAAGGAAAAGAACTACTCCGACAGACACCCCATTGATGCTTTCCTTCCCCTGGCCATTGAGACTTATGGCACCTTGCATCGGCGCTTTGAGGATTTTCTTCGCATGTGTTCTCATCAAGCGGCAGAGCGTCAAGGTATTCCTGGTTCTATTGTTCTGGCTTCTTTGAAACAACGTATCTCAGGCCCTATCAATCCTGCAACGGGCGACGGTGGCTGGGTCTGCAACATCTCATCTCCCTTCGTTAGCCGACTCACCACCTCTTCACTTTTCTGATCTACTACAGTCAGTTGGCAGACTCCCACTGACATCATCATTGTTTATGCACGTTTATTTTTAATGCAGGATCTGAATAAATCTTAGCTTTACTACAAGCTTCGCTCTTGTTTGAGCTTACTTTTGCTTGAACTTCCCCTTCAGGGTGTATATATCTCTTTCTAGTTTTTTCTATGAATAAATGCACCAGGGTTTGATTTGAATTAGATGACAAATGAAAGTACTCCAAATATTCCCATAACAAAATCATCTAGCCATGAATTAGTTTTAACTATCAATACGGAAATTTATTTTCCTATTTTATGTGTTTATGAGAGTGTGCATACAAACCAATTCGCATAATATTGCTAGTTAAGTGATCAAATACTATTTTGGTAATTACATAGTTACTACCTTACTGGTTAGCTCAAAATTAGGACTCATGCCTTATTAGTGAGACTAATACATGCAAGCTAATCTATTCTAGGTCACAGTGTCGTGAAAGATACACAAGTTGTGACATGAATATGTAATTTTTGTTCAAATGAAGATAGATACTTTTGAGGGTATCTGTCCCATATTTTCCTTAAAATTGAGGAGAATCAAGGGAGAGATCGCATTCCTTCTAGAACGAGCATAGGTGATTGGATAATCAGAAATTGCTTCCCATCAATGATTAAATGCAATGAAGAGTGTTTTCAGTGAATGATACTCAATGGAGAGGACATAAGTTTCAAGAAGCAACCACCAATTCAGCACTAAAAATCAACAAGGGCCAAGAAGCAACCACCAATTCACCACTAAAAATCAACAAGGCTCATGCACAACATTGAGTTTGTCACTCTCGGAAAAGGAATTCCGCGGTCGATATATCTCCAATTATGAGAAAAACATGTGGTGTTGTCCCCTTTTGCGAGGGTCCTTGGGCTGTACGTCAGTGGAGCCGGGATGGAGGGAGCCGCAAGGAGCCTGCTGCAAGAGAGTGTTGGAGCCCAATTGGCGATGGCATGCCAGCCTCCTTATCATTCCAGCCAAGTGCGCTACAGGCACAGCAACTTCAGGACCACTGAGCATTTCATCCCCCATACAAGGTGCCAAAATAATGGGGAGCCGCTCTCTTCTGCTGATGACAGGACGGTTCTTCCTCCCATGCCCCTTGAAAGCGACAAGAATCTACACAATGTTGCCTTCCCTACGGGTCGCTACTTCGCAAACAAGAATGAACTATATTGTCTGTGGCATCAGCGCGACACAGGCTAGAGCCCCACAGAACCAGCAAACCTTAGCAAAACTTCAGCAAAGATCCAACCTATCCTCCACATTCTTATGCACCAACTGGCCACTCCCACCAGTGATTAACAAAAAAGATCCTGACCTCCACAGCTTAGCTGGCTATCCAGCCCCTTTCATATACAAAATCACGGCCGTTAACACCTTGGATGCCTGCATTTGTGCTCTAAAACGCCCTGACTTCCCTTCAGAAACCCTTTTCTGGATGATTAGATCCATATCCAAATCATGACAAGCTGATTTACATGTTCTCTCTAGAAAGAGAAAAAATTTCTATTTAGGGGTTCTCTCTGAAACAAAAATAATTTCCCTCCCTAAACATGCTCTAATACCAAATGCCACAAGCCTAGTCCTTCAGCTTGTCACTCCGAAGCTAGCTGGTGATTGAATGAATGTTTCTTCCGACCATAGATTGCCATCTCAAGGTCCTCAGTCCCATTGTGGTATCTGGTCACCACAGTCCCATCAGTATTTTATTTGGCAATGCTTCTATAGCCAAGTTCAAACATAAATTTTTCCCAAGGTGACTTCTGTCTTTCATAATTTTTCAAGTTTAGCATCTCAACATATCAAAAGAAATTTGGAACTTTCTACTAATCTGAACCTTACATTGGTTTGCAATTGAGTCTGCATACAAAAACTGTTGCAGAGCCATGTGAAGAGATGAATATCTACGTCCAAAATCCACTCCAAAAAGCTTTTAAACACCATAACATAATTAGCTACATATGTTAGCATAAGCTAGGTTATACATTGAAGTATGAATTGCACATATTCACCACAGTTCAAACTTCATGTGTCTTACATACGATGTACCAGCACACACTTCTAACACATAGCACTTGTAAACATCAAATAGACTAGAAACAAGATAATTTGAAACAGTCCAACTGGACCTCGTAGTGAATTTGCATTTCTTTCAGCTGTCCCAGAAGCTTTTGGGCAATCTTGTCCTTTTCCTCTTCAGATCGTTCCTTTTCAGCCTTTAGATATTCAATCTCCAAATGTGCCTGAAAGAGTAAAGCCTACAAGGTTTACATTCCTACTACTAATATGCATGCACAATAAGACCAGGATTGTCTTGGCAAATTGAATATCTATGCTGCCATATGACAAGAACAAGCAGCTATGAGTGAGCTGAGGATCGACACATAGGACATGTGAAAGAATTGACTGTCATGCAGAAAATCTCCATAAAAGATACTAAAGATTTGCAATTTCACAACTCAAGAGTCTGTCTAGTATCACAGTTTTCTGAACCTATATCATCTTATATAGCATAGTCTCTACATTAAGCAAGTCCATGGAGCTCATTTAGAAGTACAACAAGACAAAACAAACAATTTTGTCCAGTAAGCTTGAAGTGTTTCAAAAGTGCTACCATCATTCAAAATCCCAATGGAGAATTATAACACAGAGCTATGCAGAAAATAGAAACTATGAATTGTCAGCAGACTTTCACCTTGAAAACTTGAAAATTTAGACAAGTATCTTCAGAAAATTATTGTTCGTGTTAGGTGAAATTCTAATTCATCAACAAAAGTTCAATAACCAAGGAAAAGGCTACCTTTCTCTCAAGGTCTGCCTTGATGTACGCGATGGCTTGCTCACTTAAAGGTTGACATATGGAATCTTCTCTTTCTGTGTGATAATGGATTGATTCTTTGGATGTCTGTGAAGTGGCAACTGTTAACACCTTTTCATTTTCATTAGTAGAAGCCTCCTTTGAAAAACCTTCAATACTCAAGTTACTTGCCTTCAGCTGTTCCTTGAGCCTGCATTAGCTCAACTACACAGCAGACAGTCGAATTAGTATATTGATTTCGATTTATTGAACTAATGCTCTTTGCAGCAAAAGTGAGGTTCATGAATGATCTTTACCTTGAGGAGGTTTTTGAGACTTTTTTTGGTGATTTTATTATATATATATGTATATATATCAGTGGCTGGTGGTACCGCCATTATGGTACCGCCAATACCATAATGGTGGTACCGCCAGTACGGTACCGCCCTGGGATCCGCGGTATCAGGACGGTACCATTTTTTAACATTTTTTTTTAATATTTTTAATATTTAATTATTGCCTTTTACATACCAAAATAGATTAAAAAAAATGGAAAAAAAAAAAAGGTTTCTGGGTGTAAAAAAAGAGGGTACAGTACATGGTGCAGGGGACAGGTGCAACAGCACATGGGCACTGTGGGTGAGCAGACCATGGGGCCAATGGGAGAGCAACACAGGGGGGGAGCAACACATGGGGGCAGGTACAGAGGCACATGGAGGGATGATGGGGATCCACATGGTCGATCAGGCTGTGGGGATAAATAAGCACTCACAATGCCATTGTGAGAGGCATTTTCAGAGGCTGTGAGAGAGCCAGTGATAGCCAGTGTGAGAGAGCCAGCGAGAGCCAGTGACAGGCTGTGAGAGGCTGTTTGAGAGCCAGGGTGCTATGAGAGGCTGTTCGAGGACCAGGGTGCTGTGAGGAGAAAGTCGATCGAGATGGCAGAGCGCATACCATTGAAGCCCGAGGGCGAAGCCAGGAGGAAGCTCGAGGAAGATATCCGAAGGCACAACGAAAGACATCGGAAGCAAGAGGCAGAGCTGACTCTCGCAGCCGATATATGTGCCTGTCTGGAACTGGCATGGGCTGTGTGTTCGAGGAGGAGGACTCGTCACTAGCATCATCCCAATCTGCCTCCGCATCAGCCCCCAAGCAAGCCAAACCAACAACACCTGCTCCAGCTGGCTGTGACCCTGCACCTCTAGCTGTACCTGATCTGCAGGCATGGGATGGACGCTGTCCATAGGCAAGTCTACCTGGCGCTCCAAATTAGATATCTTCGTCTGCAAGGTCAAAATTGAGCATGTCAGGAAAACAACTTGATCATAAACTGAAACCTACATTTTAGTGAGACGTCAACCAACATGCTATGGGAAAATAGCCCATCACCTGCAATGCGCTCGTAATGGTCGGCAGTCTTCTGGCGAGACGTGCGTTGGTGCTGCAAAACACCAACCGCTCTAGCTGACTCGCTGACAGCCTGTTTCTTCTCCTCGTGTGAATGAGGGCCCATGTGCTCCAATTACGCTCACACACGGAGGCAGCGCAATCCTGTGGTACGTGCAATGAAATGTTTCAGCACATGTGCACGGGTGGAACGTCAACGAAACACAGCAAGGGAGGATGAGATGAGATGCATACCTGTGAAAGGACACGTAGTGCAAGACGCTGTATGGAGGGATAGGTACTACCGAACATGGTCCACCAGGTAATGGGGAGCTGCCTCCTCTCTAAATCTTGAGCAGCCGGGTGACCGAACGTGCCCATGCCGAAACAAAATGCAGCTAACTCCTCCATGAGTCTAATAGGATCCAAGCCAATGTGTGGACCCACCTTGAAGATGTACTCAAGCCAATCCGACTCGAGTTCCCTGTCTGATATCTGCGTCGGAGAGAGGAAGAGGGGATGCAAGATGTGTGCAACGATGTGGATACTCCTATGAAAGCAGTTCCACCGCGTCTCCCAAATGAACTTCAGCTCCGTCATCCTGCACGAAGTCGAAGCAAATTTTGGAAAAAATGTAACATCGACAGAACAACAAACTAGCAACCACTGAAACGATAAAGACCAATTACATTACTATATTGCTTACCTCTCTGGCTGCAAGATGGGCAGCTGCAGGAACTGTCCGATCCGGTCCATGAGCTCATACACCAGTCCAAGTGTGGACCCCTCGCTGTCAGCCATGCGGAGCACAATGTAGAATGGTCGAAGGAGTCCTGACAATGTCTGCGCATCCCTCCAGAACTGGTCTCCCCTCACCGTGGAAGAAAAGTGCTCCCCATCCTCAGTGTGCTGGAAACATACTGGCACGCCAAAGATCACTGGCAACCATCTGTAGAAGTTGTGCCCTACACCTGATCAGACGGTCGATCACCACCAATTCGAAAGCAAAGCGTGTGGGGGCTGGCTTACGGAGGTCCAAATGGCTGAACACCCAGAACATGGCAAGAACACGCCTCTTTCTGGTGACAAAAGTCACCAGAAAGAGGGCCTCGCGGACGATGGCTCTAACCGCTCCGGCATATGGAATCCTCGATCTGGCTTAAGGCAATTCCATGGGTGGCACTCCTTTGCACCCTTCCCAAAAATGGTTCTGATTTTTTTCAGGCCTTTTATATATATATATCATAGTACCCCATGGTACCGCCATTATGGTACCGCCGGTACCATAATGGTGGTACCGCCATTATGGTGCCGCCCTCAGACCCGCGGTACCAGGGCGGCACCATAATAATAATATTTTTTATTTTATTTTTTATTTTTTTTATTAAAAACCCCTTTTACTAGGGTATTTTAGGGTAATAAATTTTGAAAAAAAAGTGTCAGGGTTTAGAAAAAAGGGGGGACTGTACAGGGGGCACTGTGGGGGAGCAGACCTTGGGCAACATGTGGGGGAGCAGCAAATCCGGACAGGTACACCGTCACATGGGCACTGTGGGGGAGCAGACCACAGACCCAATCGGAGTGCAGCATGTGGTGGAGCAATACATGGGGCAGGTACAGTAGCACATGGGCACTGTGGGGGAGCAGGCCATGGGGCCAATGGGAGTGCAGCACGTGGGGGAGCAACAAATGGGGATAGGTACAAGGGCACATGGAGGGATCATCAACAACTACACATGGGGGAACAGGCTGTGGGGTTAAATAGGCACTCACGAGGCTGTGAGAGCCAGTGAGAGGCTGTGAGAGAGAGGCTATGAGAGGCATTGTGAGAGCCAGTTCGAGAAACAGGGTGTCATGAGATGGCAGAGCGCATACCACTAAGGCCTGAGGGCGAAGCTAGGAGGAAGCTCGAGGAAGATGTCCGAAGGCACAACGAAAGGCATCGGAAGCAAGAGGCAGACATTGCAGAGATGCTGCGACAGACTCGGGAGAGACACCCAGAGCTGCAGATCCCCGCCCCCGTTGTGGCCCCTGCCCCCGCTGTCGAGCTGGATTTGGATGAGCAGATCGGAATGAACTTCACACGATGGCAGCTCATCATGGTCAGGGAAAGGGCTGCCAGCCGTCGGGCTGACCAGGAGGCAGCTCGGGCTAACCGGGAGGCAGAGCGAGAGCACCTAACGAGGGCGAGGAGTCTGTGGAGGATCCGTAGAAATGTTTAGAGTGGATAGGATCTAGCCGTATGTGGCTGGCTGTTGTTATGTGGTTTTCGGCATAAGATGAGGCAACATTTAGTGTTTGACACAGTGTAAAGAACAGCCCCAACCGTATGTGGCAGGATACGTATTGTTATTTTGATACCACTATTGGATTTATGTTCAATGTGTTTTTTGTGCAACGCATGTCTGGTGTAATGCAGTGTAATATGTGTGTTTATGAAATGCTAAAGAGGGGGTTGTATTTGTGTTCTGCATCTGCTATCAATCTCTGTAGTTGAAACTAATTGAAAATACGCACATACCATTCGAAATAAAATTGAAAACAGAGCATCACAATTACAAATTCACAAATACACAACGTGCAGCGAATAGAATACGTCCAACACTGGATATAATATGGAAAATGGTCTAAATACAGTGTTCGACCATCTAGTCGCCAAACATGGAACATGATATCAAACTGCTAAAAATAAAATAACAGAGCTACAATCAATGCTCTGGCTCTAACTCAGACGAATGCTCCGGAGACAACTCAGGGCCTCGAGCTGACTCTCGCAACTGATATCTATGCCTATCTGGAACTGGCATGGGCTGTGTATCCGAGGAGGAGGACTCGTCATCCTCATCCTCCCAATCTGCCTCTGCATCAGCCCCCAAGCAAGCCAAACCGACCAGACCTGCTCCAGCTGGCTGTGATACTGCACCTCTACCTGCACCAGGGGCCCTGTGAGGTCGTCCTCTCTTCCCTGGCTGTTTCTGTGCTCTGCCTTTCTTGTTCAGTGCACCCTTGGGCCTTCCTGGTCTCTTGCGGACGAGGGGAGTTGTCAATGCCTCATCACCCCCATGCAAATCACCTGGCTGGCTAGGCTGGGCCCAAGCTGAGGCCGGCTGGGATAGAGAAGCCAAAGATGGGTGACCCTATGCAGTAGATAGTGGAGGATAGGTCCGTGAAGTGTGTGCCCGTGGACATGCTGCTGGTGGAGGAACTGGCTGTGGAGGGGCCGTCCCTGCAGGAGGCAAGTATAGCGGCGATATGTACTGAAAGGGGCGCTGCGGTGGCCGGTACTGGTACATACTGGGTGCTGCCACTGGAGGAGCCACTGTGGATGTGGGCGCTGCAAGGGAAAACCTGGGCACTGGAGCCACTAGAGGAGCCACCGAAGGAGCCACTGTGGATGTGGGCGCTGCAAGAGAAAACCTGGGCACAGATGGTGGCCTGCCATGGAGACCTGGTGCTGCAGAAGTGGATGGCGATGGAGGGGCTGCTGGCCTCAACGGCATCGGTGGCACTGGAGGTGCTATGCGGCGCACGTACACCCTCTGAGACCTTGCTCCTAATCATGGCACTCTGGACTCAAACAGGATGATACTCTTTGGGGTTTTTTATATGTATTGCTACTTCCTAAAAGCATCCCTGTGGGAGCCAATGCTATTGTTCAACAACTTATTTATCCATTTGAGAGCAATGTACATAGCATCAATAAGAAGCTCATTGCTATGCGACAAACTCCTTTTTCCGTCATATTGCAATTTATTTGCCACTTGGACGATCAACTTGCAAGGTTTTTTTTGTATTTTTTATGATACTGCCTATCACCATATGAGCTACTTAAACAGTCTTTCAAGGCAGCCAAATAATCCTAAACAGTCTATTTAAGGCAGCTCGATGTCATTCCGAACTTTTCATTAATTTAAAAAAATTGACAGTTTTTTTCTATTATAAAATGCGTTCCAAACAAAAAAAAGGGCCATGTCCCAAAACAGCACGCATTTAAAACGTTGTTTTGAAATGCGTTTCATTTCAGAACAGGCATCTATGGAATAAAAATTTCCAAGAGCATACACCGCTCAGAGAAGTACTTGTTTCAAAAAATAAATTGTCAAAATAATATATCAGCAATTGAATAAATCCATGGCATTTAGCCTTTCAAACACTAAAAAAATTTTGTATCTTTTATAGAATGACCAACCTGAAGATCTCTGCTTGAAATTCTCTCAATAAAGTATCCTTGGGGTCCTCATTTATGCAGGGTTTATTTCTAATATTTTTAGCACGATTTGCATATCTCAGGGTGCTGATGGACTCTTCAAGGTTATAGTCAGCAGGTCCAATGTTTGCAACCATAACAGTTCTCGTATTGCCACCCAGTGAATCTTGCAGAAGTCTTGTCAACTTGGAATCACGGTAGGGAATATGTGCACTTTTTCCATCAACTAGAGCAGAGATCACGTTACCCAGTGCAGATAAGGACCAATTTATATTTGTTAGCTCCTTGAATCTATCACCTGTTGCTCCAGTCTTACACATTCGTTCACTTCCTGCCAAATCAACCTTTCAACAGAAGCAAATTAAGCAGTTGTCTGCTTGTGTAGTTGACCAAAAGAGTGCAAGATTCAACACGAGAACAAAATAGCTTACAAAATTATCCTTTAAGCTTATTACTTTTCATTAGCTTCTCATGTTTTGATACATTAAAATTCACTCAGCTATAAAATAAGTGAATAAGTCATTGCTCATGATACTGTCCACAAGGCGTCCACTAAAGGAAACATCAACAACTCTAATAAACATTTATAGCCCATCCAAAATGAAAATAAATTTCATATGCTGTGCTGTTGATAATCCTCTACTCACAGTTAGCACCCTTCAATAACTTCATTGTCTTGTATTAGCCAACAAGATGGCCACAGTGATAGTGAACTTGACAGAGTAATAAGTCGTGTTATAAAAAGTACATTTTTATATGATTTGAAGTAAGACAATTTTTAGGTGCTGAAAACACTAGACAATCAAAGGTGCTTCTAAGAAGTCACTAAGATACTTTCCCCTTTCAATGTATGAGTGTCACATTCGCTACTAGAAGACATTGATACAACACAGTTACATTAATCGGAGTAGTACTCCAAAACTCTATATAAGAGTAGTTTTTACGAAACTGCCTACAAAACTCAGAATCTTGATAAGAAAATTTTGCATTTAGGCACTCCATCAAAAGACAGCTGAAATTTCACCATAACAGCCCCAAATGGTAATCTCCCTTTGCCACTGATTTGTTTTTGGCAACTCATTCGCTGATTAATCAATGATGCCCACAATAACAGATTGAGAGCAATACATTTTCAATTCTCATTCACTTAATTGTGATGAGCCTTTCTACTCCCCTGAACACATTCTTTTGCTTCCAGTTAGGTATATGGCTAACTTCTTCAATCACAGTCCCACAAATCTTGATCTAGAGAAATATTTTGCGTCATGAATTTCCTAGTGCTATAGTTAGGCCCATTTGCTAGATTCTCACAAGATAAAACTGAAAAGGTTAGCCATCTTCAATCAATTAAAATTGTACAAGGCTGCTGTCAAAAACAGCTCAAGTTTCAACACTTCACCAACAACCTAGGGCTTTGTCATCTCACATCCACCATAACCTAGTTAAATCACCTGTAACCAAAAGTCCTTGATAGGCATTATATTAAACTGTCACTTGGGGTCCCTTTAACCATATAATTTACAGTAAAGACCCAATGTTTCCATTTATTCTCTACGTCAAGAACCTAGTCAAATATTCGTCATATGAGCATATGTAGATATGCAAGGATGTAGGGGCCTTAACATACCCTGTTTCAAAACTGATTTTATATAAGCCCACGGTCGACATAGCATAGATGTATCATGAGGACCTAGCTGCTCATTTCCTATTTTTTGAAAAAAAATGAATAGAAAGTATTAATGAGATTGAGTTCGTCTGGCTTGGAACAAGATGCCAAAAACATTTCTCTGTGATGATAAAGGTGATAAACATTTCTCCATGGAGGATTCTCTAGATGGCAACCAAGTTTTCCCTTACCTCTAGGGCCTAGATTCCTCACATTGCACTTCAGAAAAAACAAGGGATAGTGTGTCTCCCTTCTTCACGCCCACTTACACACTATCTTCAAGCTCTTATCTCCTCTTTCTATTGTGCTATAGCATTCTCCAGTCTGATTAAAGACTTCCTTTTGCACTTTCAGTAGTTACCCAAATGTCGAAGTACCTATTACGGTTCTTTGGATCACCAAACCTTAAAACACCTAAATAATCAATACATTGATTTTCAATTGTCCCTTTTACTAAATAGTACATTTGTTTATGCCAAGCAGTCAATGCATTCAGCTACTCTCAGCTATTCTAATGAGCTATCCTAATAGCTGACTACTGCATTTGTCTACCCTCAGCAATCAATACAACCAACTACAAAGAGTTGTGAATGAGATCAACAGTAAATTCATTTATCATAGCAGTCAGTAAATTCAACAGCATTGATACACACCTAGTGAAATGCTAGCCAACTACATTCATGTTGTCAATTGCATTCTTACATCGATGATCGCAGATAATTTTAGAGTTTGTAGTGGCATTCTGCTGCAACTACATTTCAAAATGCCAGAGAAAAAAATGTTTTTTTTTTGAATTATTCTTTTGCTGGAAAAAATTTTGTTAGTATGTGCATGTATGTGTTCTTTTCTTTCCTTCCAACTTGGCTATACATAAATACAAATGGTTGTGAACATGAAAAGATTTATGCATGCAATTTTGTCTTGTTATCGTTATTGGTTTAGAACTGACATTATTAACAGTTCATAGATATAGCATATAGATATGTGGGGGAGCATAGGCTTTACTATTTGGCTCTATGGAAACTAGTTTGGGACTATGGTTGGACAAGGTAAATCAACATTGGATGCCTTTCACAGTAAATTCAGCTACTCACTTGAAGTTATATGGTTGACTTCTTTTGAGTGTGGATAGAACAACACAAAGTAGAAAATATGAAACAATCCAAAAGCTAAGATCTGAAGCTTTCTAGGCTGTCTAGCTCCTACGTTCTTTTACTTCATCTTTGTGAAACAAAATGCTTGATTTCATACATCAAATAGATTGTCCAAACAAACACAAGGAACCTCCTAGATCTAATCCTGAGCTCAGGACCTAAACAATCTCTAAGTTGATTTTATGCTATAAGCACTTGTGCTCCATTCCACAAATGCTCTTGAAAATGGCATCTCATAACAAATAAGCTATAGAGCTGCACCACAATCCACAATCCTCTTAATCTTATATAACCTTGATCCTATCAAGATTGAATTATTCTCGGAATGTGGTAAATTAATGTCCAGTCCTTGCTAGCATGGGAATTATCCCAAAACAAGGGTCAGTCTCATTATGTCCAATAGGAACATACTCACCCTCACCCCGTTAAATGTTTTGGAGATGCATCTTTGCTCTTAGATTACTTCCATATTGCTATTTCCCAATTGTGAGCACTAGAATTTGATAAATTTTTTATCTTGATTTTTTATAACGTAATGTTGTTGCAACTATTTCTTTATGTTATCAAATGTATGTATAAACTCCATAGATGCACTGTGTTCTAAAACGTGTTCTAGAATTTAGAGCTAGGGTTTTCCGGAACGCAACATGTTTTTTTTTTTTACTTTGCCATAGTTTTTTTGCTTCTCTTTGAATTTTCTTTTTTGAGAAATGTCATGAAATCAACTAAACTAGAATAAGAACAAACAAAGGTTTCTATGTAAACCTACTGGAACTGTTCAAACTATTGACTTGAAAGCTGCTTTGTTGGAGTAGCTCCAATGGAGGTCCTACTAAAAAACATCTTGTTGGAGTGTTTTGTATAAAAAACAAGAAAGAATAAAGTTTGTTTCAAGAAGAAAGAGACTATGGTAGTCTTTCAATTTGTGACATTTGGTGACATATTTTCAGTTGAGCATATATCCTTGCTTAGTGCAACCCTCCATCGACCACTTCACAATTATTTGTTGAGAATAATTAAGCAAATGGAGAGTGTGACATCAACAGATGCATATGTACCAGATTTAGCTTGCCAACACGAACGTGCAAGCTTTGATCGGAAGATTTATTAGCTTGTACACCAGCCTCCACCGTGATTGTGAATATGGAATGTGAGCGCGAAGAATCTTGATTCATTAGTGTGGCTCCTACTGACCTATTTTTCTTACCCACCTAGTTCAATAAAAGCAGAAAATCATCAGCTAAAAGGAAAGTATGAACATAACTACTAAACACTCATTGCAAAGCATACCAAGTGAAACATTAAGCAGATTTTATATATTCATTGGCAAAAGTTCTATTTTTTGAGACCGAATGTACTAACTCGGTGCACAAAACAGGTCCCAATTTATGCATCGAAGAAAATTATCCCTTGAAGCTCTAAAGCACATTTGAAATGGAGTACACCACTTTGATGATGCAGTTTTGAAATCAAGGTCTACTGACTAAATGGCCAACATATGAGATGGCAAGCTAGGATGCATAAAGACCTTAACAAGAAAAGTATGTCTCCTTAGTTAAATAATTGAAAGATTCTACTACAAGACCCATACATATATGAAATAGGTCAAAATTGCACCAATAGAGATTGGGGACTTTCAAAGTGTCCAAAAGAACATACCACCAATGAACATTCTACTTACATAGTCGAATTTGCTGAGCCTTCAAGATGGAAATAACACTTGAAGAAATGGAAAATTCTACCATAAGCTCTAGCAAAGTGAAACTTTTACTTAACGAAGCACATATCATAGCTATGAGCACCTTCACGGTGTAGCATTAGAAATACGCAAAAAGTAGCAAGAATTGTAAACAGCAATGAATAAGAATATGTTATTGAGGCTCTTCCAAGAACTTACTAGTGAGCATAATAGAAGGCTATTTATAAGATCTTGGAATCTTTCAAGCCCTAAAACAAGAACAAATTTAGAATGAAGTGATAAACCATCACATAAGTCTAGTTAGACAAGTATTGAAGAGAAACTAAACATCATATATCAATCTGCAACTATGATCTACCTACAAATCATCCAAAGGATAACCTCCAATAAAGGATTGTCAAATGACATGCCATTGTGTGAATGATCATGCTTTTACTATTTGGAGTCCCTTAAGGTTTCTAGAAGATTCTATTCTATAATGCTCTTGATACGTTTGTAAGTCCTCTTGCACAAGTTTTTGTGCCTCCCATGCCTGGCAAGTGGTCCATGGCCCAATATTAATATTTGCCAGAAACTAGGGCCCACCACATAATAAGTGGAACCATGTAGTTCATAGTGTTTTGGGGGCACAGGTAAATAACATCCCTATCTGTAATATCTTACTACATGTCCATAATGAAAAAACATGTTCCTTCATGTTTCTAAAACTATAGAGAAGACGTTGCAGAAAAGTATATGTTGAAAATGTCATAACACACAAATTTCAAAGAAAGAACAGCCAAAGGCAAATAAGGGACAAGAGCCACAACATAATTGAAGTAAAAAATAAATATGTCATGTGTATGGCTCCAAATTTTGTTATTCTATGATCTCAACAACATATTGCGCCTCATCTTGTAGCACGTGTGTGAGTAAATACATCAACATGATAACGATCCCATTGAATAGGGTACAGAATCTGATGACGATGTCATTATGCCAGAGTCAATATGAAGAACAACAACATTCATAAATGAAAATACCTCGATCATTTGGGATTCGAGTATCATGTACTGAATCAAGGAGTGTCCTGAATATATAAGATTGTACCGAAGTCCCATAAATAACTTTAGGAGCTAGGTACATATAGATGGTTCTAGGAGGCTTGGTAAGTTTGGGGATCTTAGACTATGTTAATCCTAATTTGGTAGCTTCCTAGAATGTTCCCCTAAGGGCCTCCAAAGTAGTGTAAAATAGCCTCTACAATTTTTCTAACCTCCAAGCAACAATTCATGTTTTGGGAATTCGAACCTCAAACTAGCTCAAATCACCACCAGTTCGAAAAGGCCCAGTTCAAACCGTGAATCCCCCAAAGGAAGATCATACCTTCAAGCCATTGCAAAGCTTTTGAAGAATGCTAGCCAAGAGAATGTCAATAGGAATATCCATGGAGGAAGCAAAGACACTTCAGAGGGACAAAATGGTACTAATCAAGAAAATTCTAAAATCACATAGGATTGTGTTCGACACTCTCCATAAGTTCATCCATCTATACAAGTCGTAAGTGCAACTACTCAAAGACTTGATCTTGAAGATTTGCAAGCCACGGTACTATTCCAACAGTATCTTGATTTTCATTCAAGAGATCAACTGCAAGCTACCAAAAATATACTCAAAAAAGCTGGAAAAGTGCAAAGAACTTGAATGAGGTTGTGGATGTTGTACCTTCCTCTTAAAAAGAACATAGAATGATAATGCCTTCATGAATAACAGCTATATCCTTGAAGATTTAGAAAATTTTTGTCAATGACATCTAAAAAAATTAGACAGTCATAGAACAATCGATAAGGAGGTATAAACTCAATTGGCTTCAACAAGGTGGCCTCCCTTATATTTTCTTCTTTAGAGTCGTGAAATAAAGTGGGCGGATAATGCATATTATTACATCATGGATAACAGCCAAGATGTGGGCACCCATGGGTGCATAAGACCAAAAAGAAAATATGTACAAGCAACAGTGGGAGCATCATCCATAGGAGGACGTGGCCGTAAAATGCTATAAACTAGCTATGAATGAAAGTAGAACAAAGCAGTTACAAGCTAAGATTCACTAGCTATGCTAGAAAGTAGGACTTAAGCTAGAAAGCAGGAAGAGAATGCTTAAGGAGGCTAAAGAGGAGCAATCCTCATCAACTGAATAAAGGAATACAATGATGCCCTACTTATACCCTCTCCTTGAATCAAATGGAGGATTCAAAAAAGGGAGGGAAAAGGATTTAGAGGGAAAATAGTGCGCCCTCCCAATAGGAGGACCCCCACTCCAAATCAATGTGACCAAGTCCTAAAAATATAACCAAATAGGGCCCAAGGCCAGTATATGAATAAAAAGGGCCCTTAGCCTGCTTATGCATAATAACAATAAAAGAATGGACGTGGCGAATGTAATGAGCCACGTCCACAACTCTCCCCTGCAAGAAAAACAAATCCCTCCACCGGCTAGCAAGCATAATGACTATCTAGATTATTCATGTAAGCATGCTAAATACTGAAAAATCACAAACTAATGGAAATACTGATGGAGAGGACATAAGTCCTCGCAACAGATACCCCAAAAGTATCATAACTGTGTAAAGCAAGTACTAAGCAAATACTACAATAAAGAATAGTCATAGCTAGCCGAATCATGAAGTAGAGGGAACATCTACAATGATATTTGTAGTAGAGGAAAGAACTAAAGCCATGAGGGCTCGAGCCTAATCTGCCAATAATGATGTATGATAAAATACATCAATAGGCTCCCATGTGGCCTCCTCAACAGGACGACCATCCCACTGGATCAAAAACTGAATTTGCCGGCAGCATCGACTATGGTGAAGGCGAACCTGGTGAATGGCAGCTGGTAAGAAAGGGAACAACTCAAGATCAACATCATGGCGATGAAGGGAACATCTCGGCCGCGTCATCAGAAACCAAGCAATATGGAACAGCCAGGAATGCCAAGGAACCAGAAGAAGATCAAGCAGCAACCAGGAATGCCAAGGTATCCGTAATGCCCAAGCTAGTAGAGGATCAGCCCAAAAGATAGGGACATCATACCAAGGCATCCAAAAAAAGGCCGAGAAAGTAGAACTGCATCATCAACGGGAAGCCAATAAGGAAACTAGAAAAGAGATGGACACTCATCGCGAATAGCCGCATCATACACGTAACCATCAACCATATGTGCAAGGTGCCCCAAGAAAAGATAGCAGCATCGAAAGACCAGCACCAAAGAGTAGGAACATAAGCAGGATGACAGGCACGTTGTAACAGCATGGAAAAGCAAGCGATATGCCAAGAAACATGGAGTATAAAGAGATCATCCTGACAAAGGATAGCTAAAATGGAGAAATATGCACCAGCATGGTCAAAAGCCCAAGGTATCCATAAGGCCCATGAATGAGAAGTAGCAATGGCACACGGTACCCTCAAGGCCCATATCACGAGAAGAGCAGCATGCCAAAAGCTCCAGAAGGTCCAAGAAATCAATGCATCATCTAAAAAGACATGATGCATGAAAACAGTAGCTATAGCCAAAAAACTCATCCAGAAAGACCTCATATGGACATACCAATCCATCATATGATACACCAAAAACGGATGGAGAATCGGATGACCCATCGGAACTGGCCGCAAGTGTAATCCCAAAGTACACACCAGGCACACAAGTGAGGAATAGAAGAAATGCACTGGAACGAGGAACAGGATCTGCAACATCAGTAGCAAGCATCGGAGCAATATCCACGTATAGCTGGGAATGAGTATCAAAGCACATATGAGCAACACTGAAGTATATGGCAGCAACATCCCCAAAAACTATCCAAGAGAGGAGAAGGAAGTCTCACAAGGTACCCTGATGGTCTCGGAACACCAGAACAAGGTGGCAACTCAGCATCGGAGACCAAGCGATATGGAGCAACCTGAAATGACGGGGAATCTGAAGATCACCCGGACAAACAGTAGCTGGAACGGAGGCAATAACCCAAGCCATTAGCATATGCCAAGCCTGACAATGATCAACAATCCAAGGAACAAATAGAGAGCCACATGCATAATCATAGAGATATCGGCACCATAGGCGATCAGTAATATGGAAAAACCAGCACCAATCAACAGGTCCAAATGAAAACCAAACTATATGTAATAACCAGGGATAACATAGAAATCTGCCTGTCCAGAGAAGTCACCAATGCTATAGTCCAAGCCTTGAAACATCTGAGAACTGGAAAGAGAATGGGTAAACATCACGAAAGTCAGGATAAGTGAGATAAGCCGAGGTAAGGTCATCAAACCAGGTAGGTATAGTGGCAACAAGTGTGTGTAACAAAGCGGGCAGACGGGATAATGCATCGGTAATGGCATTCGAACGGCCAGGACGATATAGGATAGAAAAATCAAAGGATTGTAAAAATTGCAACCAACGAAATGGACGATCGCTAAGGTCCCGCTGGGATAACAGATAACGGAGAGACTGGTGGTCAGTAACAATGTCAAATGGTATACGATACAGGTAATGAGGCCACTTCTTAAGAGCCTAGATAATGGCGAGAAGCTCTTTCTCATGGACAGAATCCCGTTGCTCATAAGAGCGAAGCCGTCATGACTCATAAGCAATGATACACTGGGACTGGCGAAGTAAGGCACCCAAACCGACGGAACTAGCATCAGTCTCAACAATAAATTTCTGGTCAAATCGAGGAAAGCACATAACAGGGGCATTCAACAATAGCGCGGCGAAGGGTATCAAAGGTTGTCTGACAATCAGGAGTCCACAAAAATGTACGAGATTTCTTTAGAAAAGCGTGAAGAGGAGCAACCACAGTGGCAAAGTGGGGAACATGGCGGTGAAGGTGAGTGGCTAAACCGAGGAACATACGAACATCGTGAACATCGTGTGGTTGAGGCCAATCCTGGATAGCTTGAACCTTACGAGGATCAAGGCGAATACGCCATCACAAATAAAAAAATCCAAGAAATGCAATCTCAGCAACGGCGAAGGAACATTTAGACAGTTTGGCAAACAAGTGATGGTGAATGAGTAACTAAAAGACAGATGTGAGATGGGATACATGCTCGTCAAGGGATGTACTAAAAATGAGAATGTCGTCAAAATAAACTAAAACACAATGACCAAGAAGTGGATGCAAAATATTATTCATAACATTCTAGAATGTAGGAGGACCGTTAGTAACACCAGGAAGGACACAAAACTCGTATAAGCCAAGATGGGTACGAAAAGCAGTCTTATGTTCATCAGAGGGATGCACCCTAATCTGGTGATATCCAGAACAAAGGTCTATCTTGGAAAAAATCTGGGAAGTGCCAAGCTGATCAAATAGGTCATCCATGTGAGGGATAGGATACTGGTTACGGATAGTGAGCTTATTGAGGGCACCATAATCGACACAGAGACGTTTGGAACCATCTTTCTTAGTAACAAGGAGAACAGGGGCACCAAAAGGGCTATGGTTGGGAACAATAAGACCCTGGTCTAATAATGCAGAGATTTGAAGCTCAACCTCATCACGCTCAGACTTAGACATACGGTAGGGAGGACGGGAGGGAGGGGCAATGCGGTGGTTAACATCACGCAATGGTGGTAGCGTCGTAGGTTGTGAAAAGACATAAGCATACCGATGTAAGAGGTCAGATATCACCTGAGGAACAGCTGGTGGTGGTGAAGTGGCGACCGTAGGATCTGCTGTAGCACACTGCTGTACACATAAGAGAGCCGCACAATGAGCCTTAGGTAGGCTACGCATAAATTGTTTCCCACTGATCAGCTGATAATCTCCCTGGGAATCGATGCCAACAAGGGAGAGGGTAACTGAATCATGCACAAAAGTGAGTGTCTGTCGTGTCAAATCCAGTGTAACGGCACCAAGAGAAGCAAACCAATCAGCACCAAGGATCAAATCATAGCGCTCCATAGGAATAATATCAGATCATAGCGATCCATAGGAATCATAGGAGCCTTGCCAAGGCCATGGGGCAATCTGGGACTGAAATGAGGCAAGATTGGTCATGACAGTATCTAAACGAGAAGAGAGGCTAGAAATAGAAGCATCCATGGCCTGACGAATATGATCTGTCAAAGCATCCTGAGGGTGTTCACTCGTGGTCGGAGAATGAGCTTGCGCTCATGAGGCAAATCACAAAACTCAAGCAGAGATCCATGGAGTAAAGCTAAAGAGGATACAACCTGATCACCAATAGCGAGGGAACCATCAACCATGGAACCATGAAGAACGCCAGAGAAATCAGCAGAAACATCGGCCATAACTGAATCAAGAGAAGGAGATATAGAGACCAATGTGAAAGATACTGCACCAACCACTAAACCAGGAGGGATATCTGAAGTATGTAGGAGCAATAGTAGAAACACCATCAAGGTATGCGGCATCAATATCAATCAATGTTTCATGGGCTCGTTTCATACGTCGTTTCGAAACGCATTTGAAACGACTGGTTCTGGTTTGAAACGGGAATTTTTTTTTAAGGTTTTTTTCTTCTTCTTTTTTAATGTGTTTTTGAGGGTTTTTGGGGACTACACAGGTCATAGACAGTCTGGTAACAAGTAGATACATCCAATTTCATGAGAATGCTCTAGAGAATACTGAAAGAGAAATGAAACTAGAGCAAGAGCGAGAGACGTATGGAATCCAATGGACGAACTGAAGGAGAGGACATAAGTCATCACAACAAGTACGCCATCAAAAACACGTAAGTGACTCTCACAATAACTCGTAAGAGAGGTTGGTAGTCACCAAGAAGAAAACAGTGGAAAAGGAAAATCGATAAACTGCAACCTTGTCCGCTCGTTTTGAATGGAATTATTGTGCATAACAGGGACGTGAAGATTGCTTAATGGTTGCCCTGATTTTCTTTGCTACAGAACTATCACAATAGAGTTGGGAAGGAGATGTGCGAAGTCCATGTGAGAAAGACGACCCCTGAAATTTCAGACTCAGATGATGAAGAAGAAGCCCGCAGATCTTAGGCAACGTTTGTTATAGTATCATCTAGTGTTGCGCCGATATTGCTCAGTGTCTACTTGTTCTTTTTCTTTTTTTCTTTTCTTCATAAACTGTAGCGCAGTTCTTGTCGGATTGGAGCCAAGTTCTGATTTTCAAAAAACATCAGCAAATGGTCTGGCTTTTCAGGTTGCACCTTTCCAGTGCCTTTTTGCAGTCAATTGGTTGAAGGAGATGAAGGAGGGGCAACGATGGAGAAGGAGGAGTATAAAGTCCTCACAACAGGATTCTAGTCTAAGCATACCATACAAAGCAACAACACATGGGAACTGGTGGAGGTTAAACCAACCCAACCAAACCTAGATGATAGATCGAACGGATCTAGCCCCCAAGCTATGGATCAATCAGAGTCATGGAAAGAGGAGTCACACCAGCAGCATGTAGCTACTAATTACAAAATCAAGCATACACTAGTGAGAGCCCAGCAGTTTTACTTATACCCTCCAAGGCCCATGCACCACTAGTAGTGCACTGTGACACCTCACTGGACACCCTGCAGCCTATCTGGGCCACGTCATCCAGTTCCCTAATGACTCACTAATAGACCCATACCAACTCCACCACCATGTGTTTAGGCCTACAACCATTGATTATGACCATGTACACATAAGGGCCCCAATTCCCTTATAGTCACAATTAACTTACGGGTTGTTGGTCTACCGGTCCCTAGCGTGAACACACTACCCGAGACCAGTCATGGGCATGACAAGGAGTGAGCGGGACAGCAAGTAAGAGGGAGCGGGACAGCAAGGGAGGGTGGGTAAAGGGGTAGGGGCAGCGAGGGAGGCAGGGGGTGATAATGGGACAGCAATGGAGGTGAAGGAGGGATAGTGAGAGAGGGCAAGGAGTTGGGTAAAGAGATAGGCACGGTGGATGGGCGCTCTTCGGAAAAAAAAATTCTGCTCAGGAAAGTGCTCTGATGCCAAGTTACGAACGAATCCACAAGTAATCTAGAAAGTAGCATAAAAAACGAGACTCAATCCTAGAAAGCAAGAAAAGAGACACTAGGGAGGATAAAGGAGAGAGATCCATATCATAAGCTGAAAATGAAGTGACACTGGAGCCCTACTTATACCCAACAAGAAGCCCTAAAAAAGGGGTCCAGAGGATAAGAGTCAACTGGGAGGGAAAATAATGCGCCCTCCAAGAGGGCCCCCCTCCAAGGTAATATGTCAATAAATGAATAATAGGGCCCAAGGCCAACCATATAGTCTAAATGTCAGTGAACAATAAAATAGAGGGCCCAAGGCCTGCTTATGCATAAAAGATAAAGGTAAAGTAGGTGCGAATGGACGTGGCGAATGTAAAGAGCCAAGTCCATAACTATAGGGCTGGTGGAAACGATGATTACCAACAACCAAACTGCTGGGTGTGTCGCTAGATGACACCCAGTGTGCTCACATATGGCATCAATCACAATGAGGGACATGAATTAAAAAGGCAGGTAGACAGCTTAAAAGGGCAACCTATATATGGGAGCTTCATTCTACCCACCACCAGCTAGTTGGATTGACAAGGTTAGGGAGCTAACAATGTCTTAAACCAAACTGAGCATACGAACTAGCTCAGAAAATTCAAAACTTGAGCATAATTGTTAGAAAAATGAGCATTTTCTTTCTAATTCATTAAATATCTTTCAAAAACACAAATCAAGAGGCATATTGTAAACGTAACTATCTTCCTTCAGCAAAATATATCAGAGTTGAGAGGTAATTTAGTTATTTCATTCTTGGAAATTTGCTGGCCCTTTACAATAATCTTTTCAATGCATAGTAAATCTAGGAAACTGTAAAGGAGTGAAGAAATGACACCGTGAGCAAGCGACTTATATCAGAGAGGCTGTATACACTCAGAGAAGTAAGGTTCTTGACAAAAATGCCAGCATCCCCAGTTTCCTTTAACTCCAGTTTCATAGTAGCTGATGTCCTTGGAGCTAACAAGTCACGAATCTCCTCATTATAAATCTCAAGATAAGATGCCCTCACAAGGAAATGATCAGAACTCTGGCTTTGGTTGATATAAGCAAAAATATCCTCAAAAGCATTAGGGATAATGCCTTTCATATCTGTCATAGAAACAAGAGAATGGTCTTGTCAAAAACTTTTTTTCGTTGCAATACCATCCAATAAAAAAATGATATACTTCTGGAGGCAAAATCTAGAAGCTGTGCTGTTATTCATGATGAACAAGCATATCGGCAACTTGTGATATTGGATGGGTTAGGCTTCTGGTTTGCTAAAACGGAAATGCAAAGGACAACCTTGAAAGCAATTTTTTTGGATTTATTGTCGTTCTTCAGAGAGTCTTAGGAAAAACTGCTTGCAAAATCGATATACCTTGTTAAAACAGCCACATTTCAACAATGAAAGATGATAATGTAGCCCTCAGCATTAACTCCTATTAAAAAATGAGCTGAAAGGCCCTTATTAGCAGAAACCGTCTGTGGTCGAACCCTATGACCCTAGGTTAAGATATAAAATTAGTAGTTATAAAGCGTAGCAAGGCAATTTGCCGTAGCAAAGACGTATGCTCAATCCCACTGCCACGGCTCAAACTTGGCTTTTCAATAGATATTAGCAAAGAGAATCTAGAATCCAGACGTAGTCAAATATAATTGTAGAATATTAGTGGCCCACTACTGAGACTGCTGATGACCTGCCAATTTGATTCTAAGAAACAAGAGCTAAGAAACTTATCTCGATTGCAATGGGATCAAGAATCCAAAAGTACAAAGTACCTGGAGGACTGTCTAGGCCTTCCATTGTAAAGGTTTTTCCAGAAGCTGTCTGTCCGTATGCCAGCACAGTGCCGTTATATCCAAGCATGACGCTGTGCACTATGGGCCGCGCTACCTCGTTATAAAGCTGTTCTTGCGAGCAGCTTCCGCCGTATGTACGATCAAAAGTAAACACCTTGGGTGCCATATCTTGGGAACCTCGTCTTCCACTGCCATGAATCTGTAAATAAACCTCTGGAATGTTTACACAGGCTTGGTGCATCTGAAGCAAGCTCTGAAATAAGCTGAAAATTTAAATGATTGAACAAATAATCAACTGCAAAACGAGATAGCCCTAAATAAACCTCTGACAAGTTTTGTGCATCTCAATTAAGCTGAAGATTGGAATGATCAAACACATAGAGCAAAACAAAATATCAGACAAGAATAGTGGCTATTTAAGATTGCATTATTTTCTTTCGAATGTTACTTTGTTACAGCCAAAGAGATATTCATTGAGAAGTAATATCTTCGAAGGATTGGCACATGTTGCATCATTGAAAAGCAATATCTATGCAGGATTTAAGCATTTAGCATCATTGAGAAGCCATGTCTATGAAGAATGGGCAAAAGTAGCATCCATCATTGAGAATCAATGTCTATAAAGGATAGGCGCGTGTAGCATCATTGAGTTGAGAAGAAATGTCTATGGACGATAGGCACGTGTAGCATCATTTGAGAAGCAATTTCTATGAAGGATTGGCACACTTAGCATCATTGAGATGCAATGCCTATGGAGGATACGCACATGTAGAATGAAGCAATTTCTATGAAGAATTGGCACATGTAGCATCATTGATATGCAATGTCTATGGAGTATAGCCTGTAGCTATATGGAGAATCATTGAGAATCAGTGTCTATGAAGGATTGACAGATATAGCATCACTTACAAATGTTGCTATTCCAGTACTTTTTTAAGGAAAGCTGCCCGAAATTCCGTACCTCGACCGTATTGCGCTCGGCGTCCACAATAACACAATTTTGATGACCGTCTGCAATTTCTTTCTCTGATAATGGCCGGCAACGCACCACCACTTGCACCCGCTCCCTGCAGCCTGTCCTTGGCACGGCTGGTGAGTCTGGAAGACATAGTTCACGCATCGATGCTCTTACATTGCTTTCTTTCATCCTTCCACGTTACAAAATGTTCGTGCATCTGCCAATGAAAACCGTGATATTTCCCTACATCGACAAAGGCTTTTCACAACCAGGAATCATTTCAGAAAACGTGAAGGCTTTCCAGGGTTTTTAATCTAGTGTTGTTCTCGGAGATCACTAAATTCTGCAAAGAAACCCTTAACCTGGACATTATTTTGCACCCGTTTTACCTGGAAAAGTTCTGTGGACAATCCACTCCCCAATACAAAATCATTCTACTGGATTTTCTACATCATACTGAATCTTGCCATTGAAGTTTCATTCCGTTTATCTGATCATGAGTCTTTTTTATGTCTTTGCCTGTTTCTTTCTCTTGGACTCTTACATACAGCCCCACTCAAGAAGAGGAAGGGAGTCCTTCAATGACTAGTTTTTCTTTCACAGGTTTCAGGCATTGAAACAGGTTTTCAGTTTTAAAAATTTGCTGTCAGGCGAAAGTATTGCCATTGAGGATTTCGTTTGATCGCATTTTGCGAAACTGCCTCTATAGCAAAGGAATTTGCTGTGAGGCGAAAGTATTGCCATTCAGGGATTTTGTTTGATCGCATTTTGCGAAACAGGGCAGGCTCTATGGCAAAGCGATACCATGCAAATCTAAACGTACAGCAGGTTTTCAGTTTTAAAACTTGCCGTCTGACAAAATGATGCCATTACGTGGGGGAAGGCCCCGCCCTCGGGCAAGGGCCCTCCCAGCAAGGAATGCCCGAGGGTTTCGGCTTCCCTCGGGCCTTCCCTACGTAATGTCATTGTGCAAAGGTTTTTTTTTTTTTCGTTTTTTGGTCATACGGTACGGCCGTACACGTGGACTAGGTTTTCTTTTTTTAATTTTTTGCCGTCTTTTTTGCAAATTTTTTTACGTTTGTGGTGGAATGTGGATGTGATAGCCAATGACGGACTGTTTGTGGTAGAATGTGGATGTGGATAGCCAATGACGGGCTGCCACATAGCACATGCACATTCCATCGAAGAGAGGAGAGAGAACGTGCATTCCACCGGAGAGAGGAAAGATAACGTGCATTCCACCGGAGAGAGGAGAGAGAATGATAGATCCTAGGAGAGAGAAAATTGGATGGACATTATGCTCCTGAAGGTGGTCCCAAAATACAAAGGACACCTGAGCACAAGGCATTACGAGTTCTATTTGGTTCGCAATATAGGTTTCTGGTAGGCTCTTCTGTGCAAAAGGATATACAGATCAAGAAGATGCCACAAAAATATGCTTTCACTTTAAAATTTTGCATTCACAAATAGTGCCATTGTCCCAAGTCCCTTTCTCTTGCCCTTTGAATTGTCGCCCATTTTTTAAATTTTAAGTTGTGATTTGATAACAATAGATCACTTTTTTTTTTAAATTGCATGGCAAGTTTTACATAAAGGGCCTCAATTTGATTGGCCAGTTTGAATTCCTACAATTTGGTTTGTCCATTTTTGTTAAATTGCACATGAAACTCAACATGCAACACAATGTCTCATGCTTAATAAAGATCGAGTTGCCCTACGTCACATGGTGATAATTCAAGCTTAAGTTTAATAGGGGGAATACCCATCTATTTTCCCTACACCAATGGAGAGACTTCATTTTAAATTTGAGACTTCTCAATGAATGTAGTCTAAGGGTGGTTTCACATTACTGGCAAGTCCCTTTGCCCATGTTTTGTGTCTTGGCAAGTGAGTTCAAGAGCAATGAACCACCCATGTTTCACATTTGGTTGCTAAGTGTTAAATGAAGGGCCAAAATATGATTGGCCCATTTGAATCTTGTCATACGATTGGTCCATTTTATTTAAAGTGTTGTGTTTTGAAAGGCAAGTGTGAAAATTTTCATGATAAAAGAATGAAGGGTGCTATAAGTTTCAATTAAAAAGGTCAAAATTGAAATGCATTTCATTGAAAGAAATATCGCCATTGAAGGGTTGAGAAGACTTCAAAGTGTAAGCCTACATGCAACGTGCAACTCAAGGTGGTTTCACAAGGAGTGGGGGTAAATCCAAATGGCCCACATCCTTTCATTAGTGGCGCCACTCCAAAAGGCCTTCCCTCATTTCACAAGGGATAAAAGTGGACAGAGATTTATTTGTACGATATTTCACATCCTATTGGATCTTGAGAATTTATATTAAATTGTAATATATGTGAAAGTGATCTCCCTGCAAGTTATGCAAAAACGTCTTAAGAAAGTCATATTCTATGTATTGGACAACACTAAAAATAAATCATCTATTGGATCCAACGCACATTTATAAAAATGTGGGAGAGTTATTATGGAAGCACTTCAATCAGTCAAAAGTTTTGTATTCATGAGTCCTTGAACAACTAAAGATTTTTTTATCAAATGCGACACGATCAAATTATTATAAAAGGAGGAGAGTAGAAATGTAAAGGCAATTATTTGACATATGTGATTTTTCATTGGATACGCAAGGTCTATAAGAGGGGCCTTTACTAAAGATGACAAATTATCTGGGTTGAAATCTCACAATTGGTACAAGACAATACAAGTACATGTATTTGATTTGTTTAACTAGTGACACATATAATCAAATATGGTTGTGAGAATTCTCATAATAAATAAGCTATTTTATTTTGCAGCATGTATTTCTGGTGGCATTGAAAGAGTGTTTGACCAAAGTATACAAAGCGTTATTATACTGCTTGTGAGTCTTAATGATGATTTAGATGAATACATTTCGCATATATGTGTGTGTGTGTGTGTGTATATATATATATATATATATATATATACACACACACATATTGATGACCATTTTGTATTTTTGTATGTGATGAATATGTAGATGGACATCTTTAAAAGACATAATGATAGCAGATATAGTACACATGCATCTCAAAGTCGTTGAGATTGTCTGTGCTTTCGAGAGATGTCTCCCTCCATCATTCATGGACATCCAAATTTACCTTTTGGTTCACCTTGTTGATGAGGTAGAACTAGCAACCCTTCTAAATGAAAGATGGATGTTTTTCTTGGAGCATTTTATGAAAGTCCTAACCGTGTGTAGAAGGAAGCACGACTAAAGGTTAGATGACACAAGGTTCTTTGTTTACATTATAGAGTATTTGACACAATTAAATCTGGGAATTTCAAGATTGTGTCATGATAGTGATGATGAGAGCAATAAATAAGAGAACATTGCACAAGGAAAAGAAATACGTGTCAGATTTTTTGAGTCTATGAGAGACAAGGTTTGTACATTTATATTATACAACACACAAAAATTATTATCTTGGATTGATTTATACGAAAAATTAAGTCTTGCCATGCGATGTCCTCCATTGTCATGTATTATTATTATTTAATTATGGTCAATCAATTAGTGCCAAATATTTTTCACTGTCATCTTCTTTGTTATTCTGACAAATATTCTCAATTAGATTGATTTCATTCTCTTTGTTTTTCATGTGATTTTTTTTTTACTCAATTCAAAATTGCAACAATTTTTTTTTTAAATAATTCCAATAGTTCTAAATTACAAGAAACATACAATATAAAGACTCAAAAAATACAAGGCCTAACAACACAATTTAGAATTGTCATGGAGCTTTTTTAGTGCCAAAACTAACATTTATTTTAATGTCATTGGGCGACAGTCATGAAAAAACAGCGTTGCCTAACAACACTTAATGTGAATGTCACTCAGTGATGATCAGTAAATGTCGCTGATGAAAAAAACATCTTTTGGGATTTTCTCTTTGTGAACTCTACACAAGGTCTTCCAGCGATGTTACATTAAAACGTCGGTAAATCATCATTGTATAACTTATCGCAGAGCGACGATTGTTGATAGTGATGATCAATAACCGCATAGCAATGATTAATTAGAGATGTTTAAAAAAAACTGCATTGCCATAAATGTCGTAGAGTGACGTTTAATTTTATCAACATAAATGACGCAAATTTTCATCGTTATGCGCTTTCTTTGTAGTAGTGTTAGGATAAGGTAATGCCCAGTGTTATAGCTAGATTGCCTCTACTTTTGCAATTTGTTCTCTCCCTCTCTCAAGTCTCGATGCAGAATAATCAAAAGTAGAGAAGAGTTGTCATATATATATATATATATATATATATATATATATATATATATATATATATAGAGAGAGAGAGAGAGAGAGAGAGAGAGAGATGTCAGACACTTCTTTCATGCAGCATGCTAAATAGAGAGAAAAGAATAAACATTATAATAATCAACAATATCCAAATCTCAACACATGGATAGGTTTAATGCTCAAACCTCCATATTTCATGCTTCTATTTTTCTTTGCTTGGGTGGTGGATGTCATGGGCACATTCTCTCTTGGCACTTCCATCTTCTCAAATCGAGTTTTGAGTTGTGCTAGTCTATTGTCTCTCATTTATCTTGCAAAGTCAAAAATGATCGTCATTCTTGGCCCGCATTGATGCTTGTCATTCTTTCCTTTCAACTTCCCTATTTTTGTTGAATTTACTTAGTAGTATTGACATTGCACTAGTAAGATTGGCACACCTTCAAATCTAAGAGGGCTTGTGTAATTCTAGCACTGGTTGATCTCTTGCCACCAACTTTGAAGGAGCACCAACTTCATCTTAATAAATTGCTGCTTCAATGTGCACTCGTAACTTGTCCATGCATTTTTCTAGGGTGCATCTTAATACTTTTCCCTCTATGGGCTAGGCCCCACAATTCTTTCAGGTTTATGAGTTCAGCGCCACAACAAAAACATCATCTCTTAAGTTTTGCACACTCAAATTACCTGAGTAATTCAAGTGGAAAACATATTATTTGGATACAAGCAAGCACACATCAAATGAATATAACAGTTAATGTAGAGAGGCCCTCCCTCACCCTTGAGATTAGATGTAGGACTTTTGCCTAGCTGCACCCATGACAAATCTATCACAAAATTAGCCCATGGAAAACATCCACCCAACTGTTCACACTTTTGTCGTTAAGCAATGTATTGCCATAGTAACACCCTGCCATTTTGGTTGACAACCATTATAGTTGAACAATCGACAACCAGTCTAGCTAAGTACTTGTGTTGTACACCCACGATCGAGCAACATCTTTGTATCAATAGTTAACCCGTGTAGTTCAAATGTGTCGACCCACATTTCATCAAGGTGTAGATCGTGCTTTCACCAGGTAGCACTTTGTCTCATTTTTCCTTTGTCTAGATGGAGATGATTGGGCAAGGGAGTTAGAAGAACGCGAACGGAGAGGAGAGTAGAATTATTGCGGAACAGCTCTCCTGTTCTAATCGGCTACTAAACGCAAAAACAGTCTAATAGACAGTTTATGCTAAATGTAATCACAACTTTAAGTGTTCTGATTGCCCAACATGATCTTAAAAATTAATTCATACTCTAAAACAAGAGTACAGTCCACCGAAGAGATTAGAGATGGTTTGTGTGTGGTACTACTGAAATCAGATTCAATGTGAATTATAGTTCTGAAATAAATGGAAGAGCAGTATGATAACGCGAGTTCCTCAAGCGTCAAAGACAGCCAATGTCTAATCAGAAACTGAGGAGTCATAGACGTCCATGTTCTGATCAGAGTGAGTAAACAAGCGTGATCAAACAACAATGAAAGTGCATTCAATCACAACAAGCAATCATCTACGTTGTACACAGATGAAAATAAGCAGCTGCTATATTATACTGAAGCACAATACAAAATAGCAATTACAACAAAAAATGACATCGTAATTGGGAGGCCCAAATAATGTGTCTCATGGACAGAGCAACCCATAATTTGTGCTTGGATAATCTATTTATAGATTTCATCCGTGTATTAATTACATTGAATGCTTGTCATCTAATTAGGAAAGCCGTTGTACTTGGAAGTATATGGCTTTTGTGAGAACTGTACACAATATTTACGGTCAATAATTCAGATTGGTTGACGCGGACAAGGACATCGTTAGAACGTTCCTCGTTTATTTTAGACGACCTTCAAAATTTTCTCTCTCTTCGCATTTTTCGCAAGAAACCGAAGGTGCCCTCAAAAAGATGGTGATGTCTTTAAAACAGTTTAACGCATGAAAATAGATGACCTTCGAGATTTTCTGTCTCTTTGCATTTTTTGCAAAGAGTCGAAGGTGTGTAAAAAACAGTTAAACTTTTGAACCATTAAGTATTACATTTCGGAGAAATGCGAAAAAGCCGAACTTGTTGAAAACATAGTGTATTTCTACATATTGTTGAAAAAGTGATGTATTTCTACAGACTTGTTCTAAATGTAAGTTTTGTGGAAGTCCTTGAAGATGGCCAAGTCTTCAATGACGTTAAGTTATTGACATCTGAACTTTGAAATTATGACAGGATTGGTTACCCTTTGCTGGAGATCAGCCGGAAGCCCGTTGTAGGTGTTCTTCGAATAAATTCGATGTCTAAGTTTGTGATTCCTGCAGGTATCAGATGAGCAGACGTAGAACCAAAGTTGGTTTCACCTGACCCTAGATCAATGATCAATAAACATGTAGGAAGAATCATGAAATAGAAAGTAGTCATTCACCAAGGAGGCAACTGTGGACTTAATTTTCAACAATCCCCCTTAAGGTCACGGTTGGTGCCTTGGTATCTTCGTCAGGTTCAGCTTGTTGAAGAATTTCTGGTGCTTGATCCTGGGAAGCGCTTTGGTGAAGATGTCTGCGACCATTTCTGTTGTGGAGCAGTATTGAAAGATCACTTGCCCTAAGAAAACTTTCTCCCAAATGAAATGATACTGGATTTCTATGTGCTTGTATTTGCCATGAAATCTGGGATTCAGTGACAGTGAAATATAGCTCAAGTTGTCACACAGAATGGTGGTAGTATTAAATTGAGTGTGACATAACTCGTGAAGTAATAACCTGATCCATACAGTTTCTTTTGAAGCTTGACATGTTGTGATATACTCTGCCTCTATCAAAGAAAGCGCAACTAATTTTTGCTTCCTTGAGGTCCACGAAATCGGTTCCCTTGCTAGATAGAAACAGAACCCGAAGGTAGATTTTTTGGTAGAGACTGCTCCTCCCCAATCCGAGTCGGAGTAGTCTCGCATGACGAGTGGGTCAATAGCATTTCTATCATAACATAAGATGTGATCTAAACTTCCCTGAATATATCTCATCACTCTCTTTAATGCTTTCCAATGAGAGATCCTAGGAGACATGAATTAACTCAACATGCTGATAGTACATGCTATATCTGGTCTAGTACACAACATTGCATACATTAGAGATCCGATTAGTGAATGATAAGGGTACTTCGCTAAGTTGAGTACTTCACTATCAGTCTCAGCACAAGAAGATTTAGTCAAGACTATACTTGGATCCATTGGGGTATCAATTGGTTTGCAATCAGACATATGAAACTTTTCTAAAATGCCTTTTAGATATGTTTGCTGGTTAAGATGGATCTTCTTCTGAAGTATATCTCTAGTAATGTGAATTCCTAGCAAAAAATGAACAGCTCCTAAATCAGTCATGTCAAATTCCTTTGACGAATCACTTTTAGTAGTGTGCAGAATAGAAGTGTCGTTAGACAAAATAAATGCATCATCTACGTAAAGAGATATGTGAACTGAATTGGTGCCTATATGCTTTGAATAAATATTACAGTCAGCTGAATTGTTTGCAAATCCTAATTGAATGAGATAAGAGTTGATTCTGTCAAACCATGCTCTTGCGGCCTGTTTCAGACCGTAGATTGTTTTGTGCAGCTTGCACCTTTGTGCTCTTGGCCTTTGACTTCGAATCCTTTCGTTTGGAAAGTGTACAGCTCCTCTTCGACATTGTCGTTGAGAAATGTTGTCTTGACATCCATTTGGTGTATTTCGAGGTCTTCTGCGGCCGCTAACGCAATTAGAGTCCTGATTAACTGCATCTTGATGACGAGACTGAAAATTTCTTGATAATCCACTCCTTGGACTTGAGTAAATCCTTTAGCCACCAGTTATGCTTTCCATTTTGCAATGGAATCATTAGAGTTGATCTTCTTTTTGAAAATTCACTTGTTGTCGCTAACTCTCTTGTGAGTGGGATAGTCGACCAGTGTCCAAGTCTGATTCGTCAAAAGTGAGTTTTACTCGCTTTCCATAGCTTCTTGCCACTTCACAACATCCTTGGAGCTAATTGCTTTGGCTAGGCTCTCTGCTTCTTCTGATGAAGTCTAGAATGATTGAGGTGCATACCTCTCAGGAACTGTTCGAGTCCGTGAGGACCTGCAGACGTTGGGTTGTCCAGGATGCAATGATACTTCTTCTTGAATTTCTTCAGATCTGTTTGAACTAGCTTGGTCTGGTCTGATGACACGTACTGTCGGCTACTCGACTTCTGTAGCTGTAGTTGTAGGTTCTGTAGAAGGAACATCAACGTTGGAAGAATCCATGCTACGTAAAATAGGATGAAATGACATAGCATCGTTTATCGATGGTTGTTTCAAATCATAGTATGTATGTTCTTGAAATATTACATCCCTAGAGACAAATACTACATTGGTGGATGACTTTATAAGCTTTATGTTCATCAGGATAGCCAATGAAAATACATTTATTTGTCCTATGATCCAGCTTCTTCCTAAGCTGTTTAGGAATGTGAACAAAACATATACAACCAAATATTTCTAAATGGCTGACACTAGGCTTGTGCCCATGCCAAACTTCATGAGGAGTCTTGTTGTTGACGGCTTTGGTGCTGGATCTGTTCTGCACGTAACAGGTTGTGGCAGTAGCTTCTGCCCAGAACTTCACAGGTAGGTGTTCTTGATGTAGAATGAATCTGGCTGAGTAGAGAAGAGTTCGATTCTCCCTTTCTGCAATCCCATTCTATTGAGGTGAATAGGAAGTGGTGAACTGTCTTCTAATACCATGTTCAGCCATGTAGTCGGACATGTTGTTAGAGATGTATTCGTCACCACCATCAGTTCGGAGTGCCTTCACTTTTGTAGACATTTGTGTCTTAGCCATGGTCTTGAATCTCTTGAAGCATTCAAAGGCTTCATATTTGTGCTTAACGAACATGACTGTAGACCATCTAGAATAATCATCTATGAAAGTGATAAAATAGATTGCATCTCCTAATAATGGAGTTGGCATTGGACCACAGAGATTGCTATGTACAAGATCTAATACATGCTTTGTTTTGATGGAATGTGATTTTGGAAACTTTTTTCTAGAGTGCTTCCCATAGATGCATGATTCACAAAAGAAAGATTTCCTATCTAATGAAGACGGGAAATTCAATCCACCAACTAAATTATTACAACGGATATAAGAAAGTGATCTTGTATTCACGTGTCCAAATTGACTATTCCATAGAACAACATTGTCGTTTACATTTTCATTAGAGATAATAGGTATTGTAACTAAATTAGAGAGTGTGTAAAGATTTCCGACTCTAGTGCATGTAGTCAGAGTAGTATCTTCCTCGAGTATTGTACATTGCTCAGATGAGAAAGTAACAGTGTAGCCCTCATCAGTTATCTTAGAGACTGATAATAGGTTCTTTGACAGTTGAGGAACATGAAAGACGTTAGGAACACAAATGGACAGATCGTTGTTGAAGCTGATCTTCACTGCTCCGTTGCCTTCCACGCGTATGGTGCTAGAATCTCTGAGGTAGATAAATTGGTCTCTGCTGTAAGGTGTGTACTCCGTAAACCATTCCTTGCGAGAGGTCATGTGTTGGGTAACGCCGCTGTCCAGGTACCAGCTATCACAATCTTCGTTGTTGTTGTTGTAAGCCACTAACAAATGTGTTTCTTGCTCCTTGAATTTCGCTGTGTTGGAGGAGTCTCGCTGCTGCTGTTGTTGCTTCTTTGCCTCGTTGTAGATCCTGATGCGACATTCCTTGATGTCGTGATTGGCTCTTTTGCAGAAAAGCTTCTTGCATGATCCACCATGCTCACCTTGAGTGTGAGGCTTTTGTTGTTGCTATTGCACTTGATTCTTGCCCTTGGAATAGTCTTTCTTCTTGGTGTATAGAGCCATGGATTTGTCTTTGATGGACAGGCTGCTAGTCTTTCTCCGTATCTTTTCTTGAAGAAGATGATCGATCACCTTTTGAAGAGTGAGGTCGGGTTGTGTGGAGATCATCACCACAAAGTGCTCATAGGACTTTGGAAGAGAAGAAAGCAAGGTCATAACGACATCATTATCTTGAATAGAACATCCTACAGTTGATAACTGATCTAATAGGGACTTGAAACTGTTGATGTGAGAAGTGATGGTAGTAGAATCAGACATGCTAAGAGTAAAGAACTTCCTTCTAAGATGTAATCTCATGGTTACGTCGTGAGTCTCATAAAGACTTGATAACAAGTCTAGTGCTTCCTTAGAGGTTTTGCACCTGATAACGTGAGATATTTGGGAGTCGGCCAGATTGAGTGTGATACATGCTAGGGCCTTCTGATCTTTAATCCTCCAGGCCTTTGCTTTATCACCATCTTCTGGTTTCAAGTCTGCACCTTCTACTACATCCCAAAGATCTCTATCTATCGAAATCATTCTAAGTTTTAACTTCCAAATGTAGAAGTTACAACTATTGAACTTGTCAATGACTCTAGCTTCACTGATGATGAAGATGAAGAGCTACCTATGTGAGACATGATAACAGCATACAAATAGAACAAGCTTCATCTCTCAGTTTATTTGAGCTACGCTCTGATACCAATCTGATGGGGCAAGGGAGTTAGAAGAACGCGAACGGAGAAGAGAGTTGAATTATTGCGGAACAGCTCTCCTGTTCTTATCGACTGCTAAACGCAAAAATAGTCTAATAGATAGTTTATGCTAGATGTAATCATAGCTTTAAGAGTTCTGATTGCCCAACAGGATCTTAAAAATTAATTCATACTCTAAAACCAGAGCTTAGTCCACCGAAGAGATTAGAGATGGTTTGTGTGTGGTACTACTGAAATCAGATTCAACGTGAAGTACAGTTCTGAAATAAATGGAAGAGCAGTATGATAACGCGAGTTCCTTAGGCGTCAAAGCCAGCCATCGTCTGATCAGAAACTGAGGAGTCGTAAACGTCTGTGTTATGATCAGAGTGAGTAAACAAACGCGATCAAACATTAATGAAAGTGCATCCAACCACAACAAGCATTCATCTACGTTGTACACAGATAAAAGCAAGATGCTGTTATATTACATCGAAGCACAATACAAAATAGCAATTACAACAAAAAATGACGGCATAATTGGGAGGCTCAAATAATGTGTCTCATGGACGGAGCAACCCGTAATCTGTGCTTGGATGATCTATTTATAGATTTCATCCGTGTATTAATTACATTGAATGCTTGTCACCTAATGAGGAAAGCCGTTGTACTTGGAAGTATATGGCTTTTGTGACAACTATACATAGTATTTACGGTCAATAATTTAGCATCGTTGACGCGGACGAGGATGTCACTGGAACGTTCCTCATTTATTTTAGACGACCTTCGGGATTTTTCTCTCTTTTCGTATTTTTCGCAAGAAGCCGAAGGTGCCCTCAAAAAGACGATGATGTGTAAAACAATTTGTGCATGACAATAGATGACCTTCGAGATTTGCTCTCTCTTCGTATTTTTCACAACGAGTAGAAGGTGTGTTAAAAACAGTTAAACTTTTGAGCTACGTAAGTGTTGCATTTTGGGGAAATGCGAAAAAACCGAAGCTATTGAAAACATAGTGTATTTCTGCAGACTGTTGAAAAAGTGATGTATTTCTGCAGACTTGTTTTAAATGCAAGTTTTGTGGAAGTCCTTGAAGATGGCCAAGTCTTCAATGACGTCAAGTTATTATACTTGACATCTGAACTTTGAAATTATGACAAAATTGGTTACCCTTTGCTGGAGATCAGCCAGAAGCCCGTTGTAGGCGTTCTTCAAATAAATTGGTTGTCTAAGTTTGTGATTCCTGCAGGTATCAGATAAGCAGACGTAGAACCAAAGTTGGTTTCACCTGACCCTAGATCAATGATCAATAAACATGCAGGAAGAATCATGAAATAGAAATTGGTCATTCACCAAAGAGGCAACTGTGGACTTAATTTCCAACAGAAGAGAGGCCTGAACTATGAGAACTAATCGTGTTTATACTTAATGGGCAACACATTGTAACACCAAATCTCTCGTTCTGTCGACCACCCACTAACCGTGACCACATCCATTCTGTGTAGTTGACTAGCTAGGCACCTCTAATACCACATGTAGCATTGGTGCCTCAAAGGGTACAAAGACTTAGCGATTTTTCAAAGTGTGCTTAAGTCTAACATTCATCCAACACAAGTTTGTTTAATAGCCAACTTACAAAAAGGTACAAGTCCAACCATTTGTGATTAAGAAAAAAGAATCTCAACCAAGTTGAAAAGCCAACTTGGAATTTATTCCGAAGACAAAGCCAAGTCAATCATATAAATCTAAACAACATAATTGTCACCAAACTTTCAAATGGCTTAGTGATAGGCCAAGCATCCGTATTGTAGGCCCTTTGGTGATGATGACATAGAAAGGTTGAAATAAAAGTCTTGAAATGGTAATCATTCTTAAGGATCAACTTTATTGAATTTGGAAGAGGCCATATTCATTTATGGACTCACTTCTTGGGGCCACCAACACATGCTAGGCATAGCACCTAACTTGTGCTTGTAAGAGGAGTTGAGACTTGGAGATTGGAGTTCCAATGTAGGTTAAGTTGCCATTTTTCAAGGGCATTTGTCAACTTTCAAAGGCGACTATTTGAACTTCAATGGGCACATTTAACATGAAACTATAGAACCTATTGAAAGGACCTATTTGTGCCATTTTCCCTTTGTTGACGATCACTATTATAAAGTGAAGGCATGTTTGAAAGGACAAGCTAATCCTATTAGAAGGCTTGCTATCAAACCTGCCCTTTGTCATGTTATTGAAAGATCACTCTCAAAACTTATGAAAAACGTTGTAGTGTGTCATGAAGGCAAATTTGAATGTTTAGGACTGAAGATTATTTATTGAATTTCTTAAGGAAGCTATCCATCTACAAATGGGTACATTCAAAGAGACAACCACTCAGCCAATGTTTTCTTTCAAAGCCAACCTTTATTTTAAGGTCTTGTCTTAGCTTTTAAGGCCATAAACTAGCAAAGGTCTAAACAGTGCTAAGGGCCTCTCTCTTTATCGGACGTTTCTCTACATCGGGCCCTTCTCTTCTTATCGACTTGTTCCTTTTTTATTGAAGGTGTGAAGCTTCTCCATGTGTCACTTAATTTCATATATGAAGGGCGTTGATTTCAAGGAGTATTACTACTCGTGTTCACGCGCCTCTCGCAGCCTGAGCAGGGCTTTCTTTAATCCACCATCATCGCATCTCCACACCAGGGCATTTCAAACAGCCATCAGCACATTTCCACACCAGGGCATTTGGAGGCTATTTCTTCCGAACTCTCTTCTCTTTTATTCAAGGCATTTTTGTCTAATTGATTCTCCTTTTAATTATGTTTTAATTTTGTACAAATCCTTTATCCTGGAACATATTGTTGTTTGGAACAATAGGCTTTTTTTATGTAGTTTTTATTTTGACGATTAAGCTCAGCAAATGAATATGGGTTCCACTAGTTGTCTAGGCTAGCAGAATCAGCTCACCTCTCTAGACATGGGTCCTAGAAGTAGTCTAAGTCCTGGCTTAAGCTCCAAAGCTAGTTTACTACTTGCAACTAATTGATTGGATCAGGGTAGGTCGGAGGGTCACTCTTTTTCTAAAACTTGTTCTAGGACTCATGAAAGTCACCCATTTAAGTCTTTCAGGCGTACTTGTTGCATTTCACAACATCTTGCTTGCTATCTTCCACGAGAGCATATTGTGAATTTGTTGAAATCTGAACAAGGCATTTGGAAAGGGGGAGGGGCTGATGTGGCCACGACGAGAGAAAATCTGGAAAATCTGAAAGTGTATTGTAGTGTAGTGTGGCCCCTCTAGAGTCTAGATATGGTAAAGAGAGCTGACTTGATCCATCACCACATTCAACTTTGTCTCCTCTCAGAAATTCACACAGATACACACACTCTCTCTCTCAATCACTCCCCTCACGCCACTCACACACGATCCTGAGCCTATTCTGAATTGGGCTTCTTCTCTCTGTGTTCCACTCACTATGCCACATAAGTTGCAGATCCATCACTGACCTTGACTTCATAAGCTCTTTGTTCTTGTGGAGCTGCAAATGGGTTCTATTTCTGGATCCCAATTCTTGTCCTTTGCAACAGGATGGTGTGGCAGCTAGAGCTTGCTGCGATCTGACTGTTCTGTATGTCTTCTGCCCTTTTGTCTGATGTCGTCGACGACTTAGTGTTCTAGCAGCATTTGATGCGTTTAGAAGCTGAAGATTTGCAAATTATACCACCCTGTTGAACTCTTATTCAGCTTTCTTTCTTTTAACAAGATATGTCTCTTCGTATCAAGGACATACTTCAGGTCTAGGAAAACCAAACAACATCGAGTGGCAGAGGAAGTAGAATGCTTTGCATGATAGAGCTCCCATTATTTTAAGCACTCTGAGCTGTAAGTTCAACTGTAGTTATTCTCCTTTCTACTGCCTGAGTGGCTATTGAGATTGACTGCAAAAGATTTTCAGGGTCAATGGGTGTAGACTACTACAACATTCTTAAAGTGGCTAGCAATGCCTCTGAGGAGGATCTCAAAAAAGCATACAGGAAGCAAGCCATGCAGTGGCATCCAGACAAAAACCCACATGACAAAGTAGCCGCGGAGGCTAGATTCAAGCAGATCTCGGAAGCATATGAGGTGGGTTCCTGCTATTTGCATAGGTAGCTCCTGCTCCTTTGACCAACACACAATTCAGCTGCACAACGAGAAAACAGAAGGAAAAGGCGTCGGTTTAAGTTATTTTCTTCTCTTTCTGTCTGCTGGATATTTCTGTCGTAAGTGCAGCTTCCCATTGCCTACAGGGATTACGGGCCTGCAGTTTAAAAGCTTTTGTTTCACCTCTAGGTTGGGTTTTTGTGTAGTTTAGACTCTGGCTGTTTTGTTTTGAAAAATGCAACCCTGAGTTTGATTGTGCTTAATATGGCAGGTGCTAAGTGATCCTGAAAAACGGGGAGTTTATGATCAATATGGTGAAGAAGGCCTGAAAGAGCTTAGTTCTCCTCCAGCTGCAGATAGGTTCTTCAGATCCAGCTCAACCAGATTTGGGTTCAATCCCAGAAAGGCAGATGACATATTTGCAGAATTTTTTTTCACTGACTCAAGCCCCTTATCGCCGCGGAGGGCATTCATGAATGGATCTTCAAGGCGCGTGTTTTCGCCGCGCAGGGTATCCATGAATGGGTCTTCAAGGCGCGTGTGTTCACCGCCTTCGCCATCCGTGAATGAATCTTCAAGGCATGCCGCCAGTGCCACTGGAAGGACAGCATTGAATGGCGTGTTTGGTCAAGGCTTTGGAGGGGAGGACAATATGTATCGGCCGTCCTCAAAGTTTAATGGCAGTGATGAGGGGGAAGTATTATCTCCTTCAACTGATAGGCCTGCTTCTGTCGAGAACAACTTGCACTGCTCCTTGGAGGAGCTCTACAATGGCTCCATCAGGAAGATGAAGATTGCAAGGAATGCTGTAGATGCAAATGGGTGAACCTTCTGTTTCTTTTTCAGCAGTTATTTTATGAGATTTGCTGTTATATAGTTAAACTTACTCACCAGATTTCTATTCAATTACTCCTCAAATTTCTATTAGACTATTAATGGCAAAGCCTCTGCCCTCCCTAGGAGAATCATTGTTGTCTTAGCATAGATACCTACTTATGACTTCTTTGATACCTACCTAAATGGAAGTCTTTGGAGGATCATTGTTGGCTTAACATAGATGCATCTACTTGTGTCTTTGCTCCCTACTCAAATGGAAGCTGATGTAGATTTTTTTGAATTATGCAGCAAAATAGTTCCTTTCGAGGAGGTGTTGACAATTGAGGTTAAGCCAGGGTGGAAAAAAGGGACCAGAATTACTTTTCCTGACAAAGGTAATGAACAGCCCAATGCTGTTCCTGGAGACCTTGTGTTTGTGATTGATGAGCGACCTCATGAGATTTTTGAAAGACAAGGCAATGACTTGGTTGTGACAGAAAAGATCTTGCTCGCCGATGCTCTAGCAGGGTGTACTGTCTGCATCACTACATTGGATGCCAGACTTCTTCGCATTCCAATAACCGAGGTTATTCATCCAGGTTATGAAAAGGTGGTGTTATCAGAAGGCATGCCCATTGCAAGAGAACAAGGTATGAAAGGAAACCTAAGAATCAAATTTGACATCAAGTTCCCAACAACACTCTCTACAGATCAGAGAGCAATCCTGAAACGTGTTCTTGGACGTCCAAGTTGAAAAATACTTATTTGAACACATGTTTTGCATATATGCTTACTGTGTGACCATATTGCCAGACGTACTTTGCAAATGGCTGTCATTGCAAAGTACATCTTCAAAGTCCTGACTCTTGAAGGAAGTGCATGTCGACTTTGTGATGTAGACTAGCGTCTCTGATGTAACAGTTGCTTAGCATATCTCAGCCTCACTTTTGAACACAAGCATATGGAATTCCAATACCTTTTAGTCAATATATCTACTGGGAAGCCTCCCCTCTGTGATGGTGGGCACATACACCTTCATGGAACCTTGTGTCATTTGTAGCATACAGTGACGGACGATCTTGTGATGCAGACTAATGCATTTGATGCTGCTTGGCATATCAGAACCAAGCACATGAGGTGAGGTTTCCATTAGGTGCTAGTCAATATATGCACTGGGAAGTCTGCCCCTCTGTGATGGTGGGCATATTCACCTTTATTAAACCTTGTGTATTTTGTAACATTATTTGACTTGCCGCATTAACTATCCTAATATTACAACTCAGTACATATTTTGAGCTGTTTGTCAATATTGTGCGAACAAATTCTAATACATTATATTTGGAGAAACCTTTTGATCTTCTGTGATTGCCAAATGATTGAATGCTTCTTCTCCTGGGACAAGATTTAAGACTCTTCAGCTTTTTGAACTGCGTGTTCATGCTCCTATAGTGATATTATAAGCTCCTAATTGATCCTCATAAACATTCTCTTAGCCATCCATGTTGCAGTAGGTGACTGGCTCAAAGAACCCAAAAGTTTGAAGGCTTATTGCACGAGTATATTATGTACCAAGGGTATGCTATATGCTCTATGGAGGAAGCCGAAGGTAAGAAGCCCACTGTTCTCTCACCCACCTCAATGTGATGTTAAGGAAAATATTGGAAGATATGTCCAAGGGTATCCATTCTCTCGTGAAGTAGACGTACAAGAAGAAACTGGATAAATCAGTCTACATCGTGAACAGAGACTATCCTTTTGGAAAGATCTAGGTATAATCGGTAAAACAAAACCAGTTAAGAGAGTGGGATTGTGGATGACATATATATAGAAAAAGAGCTAACAGAATTTGTTATGGCAATAGCATGGAGAAAGTGGGCAAAGCTAGCTTAATTTTCAAACATAAGTAATAATCTAACTAGCTTAATCACAAGAAGACCTTGCATAAGATATTCAAGCATTCAATAAATATGTTCCACTTACATCTCTTCCACAAGTCAGCTTGCCTCCTCTTTGTGTTGCCTCCATGTTTGTTTCCCACTATTGTGTGCTTCTTGATAGCATCTTCATGCATGGGATTATAGCTGCGTAGGAGAGTGGAAATGCTACTTATTCTGTTAAGCTGAGGGCCCACAACCCATTGTAGACTTGGGGAGGGAGTTCTTGCTGTAGGAAATTGGATTTGCCACACATCCAGGATTGCTTTGGTTTCTTGGTGCATTGTTTGTGTGCAAGTTGTTGCAACTTATCGGTTGAAACACAATCACTTCATCAATTTTTTTAAACTGAAGTTTCCCCGGCAGCAGGGTTTGCAGAAAATGCGAGGAACGAGCAAAATAAAATTGAATGTTATTTTTTTTTTCAGCATTTTCTGTGCAGATTGCTACACCCTTTGGGCTTGGGATAGAAAACTATTTTGGCTTGAACCTTAGCCATTCAATATGAGCTCAAAAATCATTCGAATTGATGTACACATCGATCCACATTTCTGTGAGTAGATACTGCATATGTTTTGTTGCAGGAGTTCTCCTTGGACTCTTTTCAAATTTTGTAGACAGCTTGTGTCCTTGGGCAGCTTCAGCTACGGAAGCTTGATGAAATTACTGAAGAAGTGGGACAAAACAACTTCCAAAGGTTCTTAATTATCTGGCTCTGTTGCACATCAGGAGTTATCGAGCCATTTCCTCGGTTCTAGAATCTGTGGTTCCAATATTGTATGGACTTGACAAGTGGAGCCTGTTCAATGCATTATTGAGCACTTAAATGTGCTCGATTTTAGAAACTCAATGGTAGGCCTCGGTGGACTATGGATAATGGTTCATACTGGATAAACATATTGCTTTCCTTTTAGAGAAACATATAGCAATGCGAAAAATACTTGAGTAGAATAGCACATCACATGTAAGGATACCAAAGGGTCTGGTTCTTGAAACAATTTTTAGTTTTGCTACACATTCAACTGAAGAATGCATCTCTTGTAGTTGAAGGTTGTTTGGAGCAATAGGTTTATATCTTCTTATATTATAGACAAGTATAAGCTACATAACACAACCTTGAAATGAATTCATCGTTGTTAGGATTTACAATGATTACAAAAGTTTGTATACAGATTCATCTCCCACAAAGGTGACAATCAATGATAATTCTCCTGAAAAAAGAGCTACCGTGACCTTAAAAGCAGATAGCAAGACTGTTTGGACATTTTCTTTGGCAATGAGATCTTCCAGTATGCACTATGGAAGACATTAACTGAGCCATCCAGCAATAGTGGATCAATTTAGATTTACTTGAATCTAGAGTATTTAGTTTCACATTTTCTAAAGGTTATATGTATATATATGATTATATGATAGTCAATGCATTGATTAATTTTTTGCTACTATCAATCTTTTATGCTCCACAATTGGTGAGATCACACTAGCCCATCCACTTTGCACTCTACCATGCTGGACAAGATAATTCAAAGCCCCATCCAGCGCAACCGCAGGGGGTATGTACTATTTTGAAGGAAGTTTGATTTGACCTAAAACCAAAGTTCTGGGTGCCGTGGTACGGCACACGTGCCGTAGGTGCTGTACCTTTTCAGTGCCACGGCACCCACGGCACCTACATAATTTTTTTTTAATTTAAAAAAAACCTTAAAATGCCTCTTTTCAAGTAAAAAAAAAGAAGAAGGTGCCGTACCACGGCACACGTGCCGTGGTATGGCACTTGTCTCGGCACTCAGACCCCACGGCACCTGTGCCGTGGGGAACTTTGCCTAAAGCTTATATAAATGTAGCAGACAATTGTGGAGCTAAATAACAATTCTGTATTTGAATCTTAAAAGCTAGTAGCTGTAAATGTACAAATATTGGTAACAAGAGTGGAGCCATAGTTCAAGAAGCACAACTGAAAATACCTCTTTAGAAATTACAAAAATCAGATCAAGAAACAACGCAGAGACCCTGACATGGCATTATTTTGACACTTCTTGGATAATCCAAACAAAGCAACGGTTGCAAGATCATACAGCTGAGTGTTCATTTTTTGTGGGATATCTTCAAGAACACCACCAAAAAAATTGGGTCTATGTTGTGGATCATAGTATATATGATAATCGTTTTCCAAAAGAGAGGTAAGTAGTGCTATTCAGGTGATTTAATGATATGACAGGTATAAGGATGGTTATGTGAAAAGATACTAGTTATCAATTGATATTTGGGTTTTACTCTGACATCCAGTAACATAAATTTTTGGTATTAATGTTTTTAAGGTTTCAAATTTCTATTACCTTATATTAATAACAGAGTTTCATGACTTCATGTTTTGAGAAAGAACATCCTGGCAATGCTATAATTGTCATAGACTTTAGTGATCCCAATTCAAAGTTTGAATTGTTAGATGCTTTACTTTGGTAATCAACCAAAGAATATTAGAGTTTTGGGACAAAACTATGCTAATTGGCAAATATCCTCAACAATCTTCATGTTTTCTTGGTGTGATCCAAGCAAATACTTTTCATGTCTAACTGAACACGTGTTTGCACAAAGATAAGAAGAGAGTTTGCATAGCAGATGGCTTTGAGAGAGAAAATCAAACTCTTGACTATCTCTAAAAAATCTCATACATCAAATGACACACTCTTGCGTACTTTTAGTGTGTAGAGGTGTATAGACATTGCTTTACAAACGACATGGTTGTGGCTATTTTCACGTCGTTACATATTTGTCTCATTCTAGACATGACATTGGCTTACCTATTTTCCTCGACTACAAGGACTCCTTGTAGGCTTTCCATTGTAAGAAGGTTCTCTTGGATGGCATAAGATTGGACTAGATTGGAATAGTCCTCATTGAGTCCACTCAAGATCACTTGAACAAGCTCTCTTTGATTTGTTGGCTCTCCAATGCAAGTGAACTCCCTTATTTAGTCCTTCACTCTAAGCACATAGCTTTGAGCACTTTCCCCTTTTCTTTGGTAGTTTTGAGGACTTTCCTCTTTGCTTTGGTAGCTTTGGAGAATTAGATTCATCAATGTGAGCAATCTAGATGTGTTTTTGGACTCATAAATGGCTTTGAATTATCCAAATCATCTTTTTGTGAGAGACACATGCTCCTATCTCCCTAAGAATCTCATTGGACACATTCATCTTGATGCAATGAAGTGCTCTTCTAGATCTCTTCTTGAACCTCACATTTTCTTGAAGTGTGAAAGTATTGTAAAATAAAATAATATTAAACTTAGAGATTCAAGTTTTGGGATTTGTCCAAGACTAGTCAAGTAATTTCTCAATTGAAGTCAAGTTACATTTTTAGTCTTCATAGTGAGGTGTAGGTCTAGAACCTATCAAGAAGCATGTGAGGCTATTCTTGTAGGTCAAGGATTCTCAAAAAGAGAGATTCTCAACTCTTATCCATTTCTCTTTTTGTCATCTAGTAGAGAGGCAGAGTTCTAGAAGGCCTCTTGTAGTATAAATAAGGTGGCTTTGTACCTCAAGAAAATACTTCTTCAAGTAAAGCTTCCATTTGACCCATTTGATGTGTAATGATAGTTAGATTGTAATGAATGCTCTTGCCTTGTTTCTAACTAGCTTGCCAATGTTTTCCATCACATTGTTTTGGATTAGAAGCTAGTTTAGTGTCCAATCATTCATTCTCTTGATCCTTTGTACTTGCAGCAGGTTCACACGTGTGAAAACTTCTCATGGTATTAGAGCTTGATAGGAGAATACACATCTAAGATTGATCTGATTTTGATGCTTGTCCTCTTCCACTAGAACAGAATATCGGCCATCTCCTTGAACTTGCACTACCACTAGTAGACATGCTTATCAAGAAAGAGAGATAACAGAACAAAGCACCTCTTAACAAGTCAAGACCAAACATTTTTAAATCCTTTATTCATAAATCAACAAGGAAAATCATAGCTGAAATGTATTAACAGTTGTATTAACAGTACTTATAAAGCATTGTAAAGCAAAACCTATTTCAAGACATTCAGCTGGTATTTGCTACCATCCCACCACACAAAACCGTGCAAGTTAGCACAATGAGGAAGACAGGCATCAACATCGAATGTCAATTGTTATCCATGTACAAAATAAGTTCACCAAATTGATAGCATGATTGTAGTTATAAAATACATAGTCCAATCTTTCCAATGAAGCACTTATTTTAGCGATAAGCCAAACCCCAGCTTTACCGTATCAGGGCTTCCACCATTTTGATCAGTATAAAGGTGTTGATCTATATCATATACAAGAAAAACATCATTATGTATTAAAAGTTAAATTCATTTATTGAACTGCATATAGAAAATAGGGTAAGCTTGGACCCATACAAAGGTATATAAGGGAAATCCATGCCATACAAATCTTTGTACCTATCGTATGTTGAATAATAAGTTGTGTATTGGTGTCACCACTCTTGAGCATATCCATGCTCTCCAAGAGGACACAAGCTATAGCCCTATTTAGAACATGTAAGACCTAATCATGCAGTACTGACAAGTCATGCACTACCTTTACCTAATATATCTCTACTATAGGGTTAACCATAAAAATGGGAAGGGCAAATCCATGCCATTTTGATCCCTTTGAATGTCACCGCTCTTGCACAAGTCCATGTGCTTTTAATGTGTTTTGGTCAAAAACCCTATTTTTTGACCTTATCTTATATACACATTGATTGAAAGAAAATTGAAGTGCAACAACAAGCATTCATCTACGTTGTTGTACACAGAGAAAAGCAAGTTGCTGCTATATTACACTGAAGCACAATACAAAATAGCAATTACAACAAAAAATGACGACGTAATTGGGATGCTCAAATAATGTGTCTCATGGATGGAGCAACCCCCAATCTGTGCTCGGACGATCTATTTATAGATTTCATCCGTGTATTAATTACATTCAATCTTGTCACCTAATTAGAAAAGTCGTTGTACTTGGAAGCATAAGGCTTTTGTGACAACTATACATAGTGTATATGGTCAATAATTTAGCATCGTTGACGCGGACGAGGACGTTACAAATTCTCTCACTTTGCATTTTACATGAAGCAGTTTTCTCTCACTTCACCAATTTCGGGAAGTGACTCGGAACGTTCCTCGTTCAAATTAGACGACCTTCGGCATTCTCTTCGAGATTTTGCGAAAAAGCCAAAGGTGCCCTTAAAAAGACAAAGGTGCCCTTGAAACAGTTTAACTGATGAAAATAGATGACCTTCAAAAATTTTCTCTCTCTTCGCATTTTCGGAAAAATGCGAAAAAGTCGACGGTGTTAAAAACAGTTAAACTTTTTGAACTGCATAAGTTAAACTTTTGAACTATGCAAGTGTCGCATTTCGGGGAAATGCAAAAAAGCCGAAGCTGTTCCACTCCTTAGACTTGAGTGAATCCTTTAGCCACCAACCGTGCTTTCCATTTTGCAATGGAATCATCAGAGTTGATCTTCTTCTTAAAGATCCACTTGTTGTCGATAACTCTCTTGTGAGTGCAGAAGTCGACCAACATCCAGGTCTGATTCGTCAAAAGTGAGTTATACTTGCTTTCCATAGCTTCTTGCCACTTCACCACATCCTTGGAGTTAATTGCTTCGACTAAGATCTCTGGTTCTTCTGATGAAGTCCAGAATGATTGAGTGCATACCACTCAGGAACTGTCCGAGTCCATGAGGATGTGCGGACGTTGGGTTGACCAGGGTGCGAGGATGCTTCTTCTTGAATTTCTTCAAATCTGTTCGAGCTAGTTTAGTCTGGTCTAATGACAACTACTGTCGGTTGCTCGGCTTCTATAGCTGTAGCTGCAGGTTCTGTAGAAGGAACATCAATGTTGGAAGAATCCATGCTACGTAGAATAGGATGAAATGACATAGCATCATTTATCGATGGTTGTTTAAAATCATAATATGTATGTTCTTGAGATATTACATCCCTAGAGACAAATACTACATTGGTGGATGGATCATAGCTTTTATAAGGTTTATGCTCATCAGGGTAGCCAATGAAAATACATTTGTTCGTCCTATGATCCAACTTCTTCCTAAGCTGTTTAGGAATATGAACAAAACATGTACAACCAAAGATTTTTAAATGGCTGACACTAGGCTTGTGCCCGTGCCAAACTTCATGAGGAGTCTTGTTGTTGACGGCTTTGGTGCTGGATCTATTCTGCACGTAACAGGCTGTGGACTTAGTTGCAAAGGGCAATCAACCTTGTACATGGGATGATTTTTGCAAGCTTTTTAGGGATTATTTTCTACCACTTTTAGATGACTATGAACACTTCCAAAAGTTGAGTCATCTAACCATGAATAAAGGTTTGGAACAATTTATTCAAGATTTTCATGAGTACCTGAATGCACTTTATAGTGATATTCCACCTAAGGTACAAATGTTAGTGTTTATTGATGGGTTACCAAAAGATTATCAAGTGGATGTTCGTAGGAACCATCCAAAAACCCTAGAAGATGCAATTAAGGCTGCAAAATACTTTGATGACACACCTAAGCCACCTATGGGTCAACAGCTTAATGAGCAGAAAAAAGGTTTTCAATTTAAGAGGAAGGATAGGGAAGTTGTTAATGAAACACATCCCAATTCCAACAATCCTAAGAAAACCAAGAAAAACTTTAAAAACCATCATGGTGGCAATGATAAAGCTGAAGCTTGTAAGAAGAACCTATGCTTCAAGTGCAATGGCGAGGGTCACCTTGCACATGATTGCGTCAGAAAACAAGCTTCAACCTCAGGTAATCTATCTCGAAATAATGAGATGGAGATTTGTTTCCTCAGTTCTTTAGTTTTTGGTCCTAATGACCTTATTTGCATTAAAGGTAAAGTTAATGATCAAGTTCTTAATGTTCTTTTTGACCTGGGATCCACTCATAACTTTATTAATGTAAATTTGGTGCAGACGCTAAACCTTCCTACCAGAAATAGTGAGAAAAAATACCGTGTGACAATGGCATCGGGAAGTAATTCCGATTTGATGGATTTTATTGTTCCTGATGTAGAATTGCACATTCGGGATTATTCTGAAAAACTAGAATTCCATGTTGTTCAATTAGCTAATGTAGATATTGTTCTTGGGCAACAATGGCATTTTGATAAGAACAATCATTGAGAATTGATTTTGTTGAGAAATCTGTATCTTTTATGCATGAGAATTCTTTAATTAAGATCAAGTCTAGTTTAAGTGTTGACACTAAAAATGTTAACCCTTATTCTAAATGGAACTTAATTCTATTATGAAGAATTCTGATTTTAAAGTTTATTTATGTTTTCATAATGATATCAATTGCTGCAATGATGAAGAACTTAACATAAATGCCATGAATATACCTAGTGAGAACACTACAGAATTTGAAGCCTATAAAGAACTTAGGCAGGAGTTCAATGATGTTTTTTTAGACCTTCTTGTAGGTTTACCACCAGAAAGGACAGTTGATCATAAAATTGACCTAATACTTGGAACAATTCCAATCGCACAGCGTCCTTATAGGATGAGTGCATCAGAAGAGGTTGAGGTAAATAGGCAATTACATGATTACCTGAAAAATGGGTGGGTACAACCTAGTAAGTCTCCTTCGGCATCACCAGTGGTTCTGGTGGCCAAGAAGGATGGGACTATAAGGTTTTGCATCAACTATAAGAAATTGAACAAGGTAACCGTTAAGAATAGATATCCACTACCGCGGATGGATGATCTAATAGACTATCTTGGTGGTGCTGGGTACTTTACCAAGATAGATTTAAGATCGGGCTACCATCAGATACGCATTAAGGCAAAAGATTTACCAAAAACCGGGTTTTAAACTCGCTTTGGTCACTACGAATTTTTGGTGTTGCCTTTTGGTTTGACCAATGCACCAGCAACTTTCCAACAAATGATGAACGATTTGTTCAGGCCATATTTGAGAAGATTCGTAGTGGTATTCTTAGATGATATCCTAGTGTTCAGTAAAACTTTGGCGGAACATAAAGAGCATCTTAGGATTGTCTTGGACATTCTAAGAAGGGAAAAGCTCTTTGCCAAGGAGTCTAAGTGTGACTTTTTTTCTAAGGAATTGTCCTACTTGGGACATAAGATTTCCGAATGGGGGGTGGAGATTGAGGCTGATCGTATCCAGAGGGTTATTGATTGGCCTATTCTCACCACAGTTCGGGAAATCAAGTCTTTCTTGAGGTTTGTGGGATTTTTTCATCGGCATATTCTTCAATTTGCTCGATTGGCATTTCCCCTTATCCAAGCCTTGAAAGGCTATAAGAAGCTAAGCCGGAGGGCTAAGAGTCCACTAGTGGTGTGGACGGAGGATATGAATAATTGTTTTCAGCTGCTTAAGAAAAGTGTCACTTCGGTACCAATACTAATCATTGGCGATCCTAATAAGACTTTTGTGTTAGGACTGATGCCAGTGATTATGCTATTGGAGCTGTTTTGATGCAGGATGGACATCCTGTGGCTTATGAAAGCAAGAAACTCAACCCTGCTCAGTCTAGGTATTGTTTGCAATTGTTCATTTCTTGAAAATTTGGCGACATTATTTGTATGGAGTTAGATTTGAAGTTTTGACGGATCATCAGACTCTTCGATATTTCTATGATGCTACAGATTTAAAGGGGAGGCAAGCTAGATGGGCTGAGCTGATGCAAATCTTTGACTTTTCTATATGTTATTGTAAAGAAAGTCAAAATACTCTAGCGGATGCTTTGAGTCGGTTACCGGTAATTAATCGGAGTTGTTTCAGTCTCTTCAAGGACTATATGAGTCCGATCCTTTTTTTGGAAAGTATTGACAACAAGTACTTTCAGGGGTCAAGTCAAGTTTGCAAGATTCCTCGAATCAAGGAAATACTGAAACGGATTTCCTAATTTGAAACAAGATTTTGTTTCGTAAAGGAAAGGTGTGTGTACTGGAGAATGACACTGTAAGGGCCCAAATCTTGCATGAGTGTCATGATAGTCCATGTGCAGGACATCCGGGTATACAAAGAACACTTGACTTAGTTCGAAGGCAATTTTGGTGGCCTAAGATGAAAAGTCAGGTAGAGGCCTATGTACTTGAATGTACTAAGTGCCACTTAAATAAAGCAGAGAGGCTAGCGGCCTATTACATCCTTTAGATATTCCTACCGGAAAGTGGGAAAGTATATTTATGGATTTTGTGGTCGGGCTTCCACGTACAGGGAAGGGCCACGATTCGGTTTGGGTCATTGTTGACAGACTTACGAAGTTTGCTCAATTTATCCCAACGAAAACTACTGTTAAAGCTTCAGAACTAGCTCAATTGTTCGTTGAGAAGCTTTTTCGACTATACGAGCTGCCTTGCGATATTGTCAGTGACCGTGACCCAAAATTCACTGGGAATTTTTGGCAAGCAGTATTTGAAAAGTTGGAAACAACTTTAAGTTTGAGTTCTACAGATCATCCGGAATCAAACGGTCAAATAGAAAGGACCAATCAGACGATGGAGGATATGCTTCGAGCTTATGTGAGCCATCGGCAGTCTGATTGGGCACAGTACCTTCCACTGGTGGAATTTGCATATAACAGTGCAAAACATTCAGCGACCGGATTCAGCCCTTTCATGCTTATGTATGGTTTTCAGCCTCGATCACCAATTAGTGTTGGCATGAAAAACCTATGGGTGCAAGCCGCAGCTGATTTACTTGCGGATATGCAAGAAATGTGAGGGGAAATCAATTTGGAGCACATCAACACATCATCTTGTATTGCTGATATGCTCATCAAACCTTTGACTCCCTAGATTACACTAACCTCTTATTGGCTAAAGATAGCATAAGAAGTGCCCAGGACAGGGCAAGGCATTATGCTGATCTATCTCGGAAGCACAAGCTATTCATGGTCAACGACTGGGTGTTTCTGAGAATCCCTAGAGTGTGCAAAGTTGGCACCTAGGTATTGCGATCCTTTTAAGGTTATCAGAAGACGAAAGATTCGAGAGACATCCTTCTGCTACAGTAGTTGTAAACCAGGATGGTTCCAAACCTAGCAAACTAGATAAATACAAAGGCATTGCTATCCTAGGAGGATCTCCTAGAAGGTTGACAAGACCATGAAGAGCGCCAACAAGGTATGTGCCAGGTTCAGCTTCCACATCAGAAGAATTCTGTGGATTCAATGGTGAACTACAGACATTCGAGGAGGCAATTGAATGTCTAGAGAAGGACAAATGGATCCAAGCCATGAACGAGGAGATGGAGTCCATGAGGAAGAACCAGGTATGGATGTTGCAGCCATTACCTGATAAGCGAAAGGCTGTGAAATGGAAATGGGTCTACAAGCTTAAGTTTGGACCAGATGGGGATGTCTCGAAATACAAGGCAAGACTGGTAGTGAAGGGATTCTCTCAGAAATTTTGTATTGATTATTTCGAAACCTTCTCTCCTGTCGTCAAACATTTGTCCCTACGTTTGTTATTTGCATATGCAGCTGCTTATGACCTCAGGATCCACATTGTGGACAAGAAGTCAGCCTTCTTGCAAGGTGAATTAGATGAGGAGGTCTACATGGATCAACCCCCAGGTTATGTCTTGAATTCACTTCCTGATTATGCATGCATAATGCATAGGAGTATCTATGGTCTGAAACAGTCAGCTCGACAATGGTACAAAAAGAAGGATCGACCCCTGAAATCATTGGGATTCAAGCCACTGATGGCTGATTTTAATGTCTATGTGAGAATTACAGATGGGAAAATTATCATTGTGGCTGTGTATGTGGACGAACTCTGATACTCTTGCAAGAGTGAGAGGCTGATTGCTGAAGTGAAGACAGACATCTTGAAAAATTTTGAGATAGTGGATCTGGGAGAGGCCAGGTGTTACCTTGGCTTGCAAATTGAAAGGGATATGGCTAATCTGTCACTCTTGTAATTTGCAAATTAGTTCTAGATGTCTAATCTTTCTAATCTGTAAGTTACAAGAATGCGACACGAAATTGTTCGCAAACTATATACTTTTTGATTGATGCACATTACAATAAGTCTAATGTTAGTAAGCAAGACAATTGTTAGAAGACGAAAAATACAGAATACAAGGCCGCCTGCGTGCGAGATAAGTCTGTATAGGATTTGTAGATCCAAAGGTCTGCTAGTAAGCGAGACATAAATTTATGAGAGAACAATATTTCTCTCACGCCAATGCACTGCGTGGATCTGCATGCAGTGCTTGAAGAATTAGGAAAAATCAATAGATGATTTTGTAGCTGTTGTGCACATTATTATTCTTGATGATTGTATGATCTTGTATGCAAATTAGTCTGCTACTATTCATGTGTCTGATTCGCTTTTCATTCTAATTCCACATCTTGGTTTGATCTTTGTTGAATGCTTCATTATTTTGTTGATGTAGATAAGCTATGTCTGATTACTCTCTGAAGGATTGTAGGAGTGATACAGCCGGTAGTGACCAGCGATCACATCTGAATTCCTAACGAACTAATGATGTTCGCGAATCTTTTAACTTTGTGATTCGCTTCTCTTTGCCTCACTTTGCTTCACTTCACAATCACCTGGCTACAAGGGTAAATCAACTACAGAGCTCACCTAGGTTCTATTTCATTTCGTTTCATTTCATCCTATTTCATCTCGTCTCATTCTAGAGCTTGATTGATCTTGTCGCGAATTAATTCGCTTCATTTCATTACGTTTCGCGATCTGTGCATCCAACATGAATCAATGTCAATGCAAGTTTTGCTTCGCTTCGTTTCATTTCGTTTTCTTCTAGAATTCGTCTCGTTTCATTTGGTTGTGTTATAGAGCCTGATTGATCCAACTTGAATAGAAATAATGCGAGTGTCGCGAAAAATTTCGCGAATTGTTTGTGATTTAATTCTGTCGGTTTGTCACCAGAGTTGTTTTATAACTAGAATTTGTGCATTTTTTGCATATTCTTAGCATCAGTGTCTATGGCTTGGATGAAGGTATGGAACCTAGAGAGGTGTTAGAAAGTCATTGGATGACTATTTTTCTAAACCTTGGGCTCAACCTTGAACTATATCACTTTAATGGTCTAGGACCAAAGTATACATGCACAACTTGGGCATTGAGACCTAGTAGAAGGGCGCACTTCCAATGGGTCTAATGAGTTTCCAACTCCCACAAGAAAGGCATTCAAAGAGTCATAGATTATGGAGGAGTCTCTTGACTTTCCATAAGCCTATGAAGGTCCTTGGAGGTTCTTTAACTCCCCTAGGCTTCTCTCTCTCTCATTGGACGAGCATGGAACTCCATAGTGCACTGGAGGGGTCCATGGGCCATCTATATGAGGATAGTAGGGCGCCCATTGGGGGGGAAGAGATCTCTCGTGCTTGCTTTGCTTATGCTCTAGTGTTGCTACTAGTGTACAATAGAGTATTTTCTTGTGTGTAGTATGCTTAGGGTTTGGATCTATGTTTATGGTATGGGACATAAGTTGGGTTTGGATCTGGAGTATGCTATAGTCTGTTGTGGTATGCTTGTGATTTGTTTATTGTTAGCAAGGAGGTGCTAGATAGGTCTTGCTTGGAGCTTGGATCTGCTATGGTTGGGTGGTGAAGAGTTGATGCAAATCTTTGACTTTTCTATATGTTATTGTAAAGGAAGTCAAAATACTCTAGCAGATGCTTTGAGTCAGTTACCGGTTATTAATTAGTTGTGTTTTACAGTTATAGAACCGGGGTTGTTTTAGTCTCTTCAAGGACTATATGAGTTCGATCCCTTTTTTGGAAAGTATTGGCAACAAGTACTTTCAGGGATCGATTCAGGTTTCCAAGATTCCGCGAATCAGGGAAAGACTGAAACAGATTTTCTCATTCGAAACAAGATTTTGTTTTGTAAAGGAAAGGTGTGTGTACCAGAGAATGACATTGCAAGGGCCCAAATCTTACATGACTGTCATGATAGTCCATGCGCATGACATCTGTGTATACAAAGAACACTTGACTTAGTTTGAAGGCAATTTTGGTGGCCTAAGATGAAAAGTAAGGTAGAGGCCTATGTACTTAAATGTACTAAGTGCCAGTTAAATAAAGTAGAGAGGCTAAAACCTAGTGGCCTATTACATCCTTTAGATATTCCTACCGAAAAGTGGAAAAGTATATCTATGGATTTTGTAGTTAATGTTGGAATTTAGCCTATTTTCCACATTAGTAAGTCAAAACCCTCATTGGGGGTTGGGAGACCCTGGTCCCTATGGAAGATCTAGTGGAACTTCTTCGTGATGAGTCCGTGAGTGGACCACCTGAACCCGAGGCGATTGTTAATAGCTGGTAGAGGATTCTACGAAGTAGAATGCTTCGGGAATTTTTAATCAAGTGGAGGGCAAATCAGATAGGAGGATACTTGGGAAAAGGAGGCTGATCTCCAAAAGAATTTTCCAAAATTTTTCCTACAAGGAAAAATTTAAGTTTAGGGGGAAGGAATGTTACATACCTATGTAACTGGTGGTACTTCAGACCCCTATTGATCAATTTAGTGTTGGGGACTAAATGGCAAGTTACCCTTGGATAAGGATTACCTTTAGGACTAAAGGTATGTGCCTTTGGATAAGGACAGGCAAGTGACTATACCTTGGTCGGAGGTATGGAGTCACGTGGCCCTTGGATAAGGTGTACCCTTAGGATTAAGGGTAGGTGTCCTAGATTAAGGTACTAGTGTCCTTGGTTAAGGGCGGGTAGGTGTCTATGGCTTAGATGGAGGTATGGAACCTAGAGAGGTGTTAAAAAGTCATTGGATGACTATTTTTCTGAACCTTGGGCCTCAAGTTTGAACCATATCACTTTAATGGTCTAGGACCAAGGTGTACATGCACAATTTGGGCATTGGGACCAAGTAGGAGAGTGCACTTCCAATGGGTCTAATGAGTTCTCAACTCCCACAAGAAAGGAATTTAAAGAGTCATAGGTTATGGAAGGAGTCTCTTGACTTTCCATAAGCCTATGGAGGTTCTTGGAGGTTCTTTAACTCCCCTAGGCTTCTCTTTCTCTCATTGGATGGGCATGGAACTCCATAGTGCACTAGACGGGTCCATGGGCCATCTATATGAAAGTAGTAGGGCGCCCATTGGGGGGGGGATCCCTCTTGCTTGCTTTGCTTATGCTCTAGTGTTGCTACTAGTGAGTAGAGTACTTTCTTGTGTGTAGTATGCTTAGGGTTTGGATCTTGCTTATGGTATGGGACATAAGTAGAGTTTAGATATTGAGTATGCTATAGTCTGTTGTGGTATGCCTGTGATTCGTTTATGGTTAGCAAGGGGGTGCTAGATAGGTCTTGCTTGGAGCTTGGATCTAGCTATGGTTGGGTGGTGAATACTTGAGGCCAACTTGTTATCTATCTTTGTGTTTAAGAGTAGGGACACAGGTGGAGGAGAGATCCTTGGAGGCTTGCAGATCCTTACTTGAAAGTGGAGGCATCCTAGCTTGGAGTTGGGGAGCATCTTGGAGCTTGCAGGTTGCTTGGAGGACATTTGGAGGCTCTACCTTGGATTTGGAGGACTTCCTCACCTCTACTTGTAAAAGTGACATGCGGAAATAATTTTCACCTTCAGATGCATTCAGTACACTATCGTAGCTATTGATAATCTTTGCTTGATATAAGTTACCTTGTCTTGATGCGACAGCCGACAGTTTGTTTGATCCATGCTCGTGCTTGACCATTCTACATGCATTTCCATCGAATAAGACTCATATTCCAAGATCTGCTATCCTCGATATAGAGAGTAGGTCTCTCCTCAATGTGGGTACGTAGAGCACTCTTATAGCTTCGTATGTCCTGACAGTGTACGGAACTCAAGAGTTTTGATGCTTCGACATTGTGTTTGCTTCCATCCCCTAGTATTAATGTTCTTGTGTTCTCCATTGTCTTGTATTTCATTAGAACACTCTTGTTGCAGGTGATGTGAGATGTGGCTCCTAAATCAATCACTATGCCATAATCATACTGCGTGTAAGTCGTGGAATCTTCATCGACAACTATGAATGCATTGTCATTCTTGTCACCATACTTAGATGATTTTGCGACATTCGCCCTTTCTCCTTTGTGCCTTCATTTGGGATTACACCAACAATCGTGTGTTGAATGCCCTTTTTTATTGCAATGAGTGCAAGATTATAGTCAGATTAAACCAACGCTTGTTTATCGTATGCCCCGACTTGCAATGATCATAAGTAGAGGTATCTTTGTAGTTGTTATCCTTCGTTGTTATTTGAGTCTTATCAATCTTGAGTTGTTTTTGTTCTTTTTCTTTCCCCTTGCAAAAAGGGCCTTCTCTTGTTCTCCATTTGTTTCTCCTTCATTTCTCATCAATCTTTTGTCTACTATAAGATTGATTGCTCTTTCAAATGTCATCTCATGTAAACTTAAGATGAGCAATCTCAACATATGATAAGATGAGGGAAGTGACTTCATAAAGTACATTAGCTATTGGGGTGCTGGGATTTGATGCTCTTGTCTAGATGCAAATAACTACACAAAGATCATCTTAATTTTTTCTACATGTTGATCCAACTCATTTCCATCCCATCGCGAGTTCCGTAGCTGACTGTGGAGGTGCATGATTGATGTTGATGTCTTCACTACGTACTTTTGCTTTAGTTTTTCCCACGCTTCATGGCTGCTTTGGCAGTTTTCAATCTGCATGATGATATCTTTGTTTATGGAAGATACAATGATCGCCATTGTGCGCTCATCCTTCCTTACCCATTTTCCTCTCTTTGGATCTCTCTTTGGAGGTTTTGGCTCTGTGAGATCAATCACTGACCATCTTCGTCTTTTAGAATTGTCTTTATCTGGAACTTCCATATGCAGTAGTTTGCGCAATCATGATCTTTTCTTGAATTGTAATAGCCATATTGTATCTAATGAATCCACTTTGATACATGCTGGGGAAAGCATTGCGGAAATGCGTTGTGTGACGTGCGGAATTGCATGAACTAGATGGGCTAATACTAATCACAAACAGTGCATCAATCAATCAAATACATGCATCGCAAAAACCACTACTAAAAAGTCAGAACACCTTTTGTAGCCATTAAACACAAGTGCTCAAACAAGATGAACCTGAATAAAATCTGCCTCATTCAAGTAGTTTGGTACGCTAATAAATGAGACAACATTGTTTTTTTTCCGATCCATGCCATCAATAACAAGACGAATATATCTTTAAGGACTTCCAAACATTTTTTTTGATGCTTGGCCAGGTTTTGTCTTTTAACTACCTATTGATCTCTTTGCATCTGGAGGGCCTTTGCAACATCCACTAAAAATACAATTAAAATATTCAGTAAAATTTATAATATAGTTATATATGAACATTAAACATTAAATCAAACAAAAAATATTAAAATCAGAGACAAACTTAATTAACTTTCTCATGACGAGTCTTTGCAAGTTGTTTGGAAAATTTCAATCACTCGCAAGTAGAAGATACTATCATTCATGACTTTTTGAGAATCTTTACCTATCCAAAATCTCTTTTCCAAATCCTAAGAAAATATGAGTAACTCAAATAGGCAACATTTTTTGCTTTGGTAGACTCTTTGAACATTAGAAATATCTCTAATTTTGTAAAATTATCTGGCAAATGAAAATATAATGAATTAGGCAATTTCTCTCCATGCACATCTACAAAATTGTTGAATTTCACATGTGTGGGAGTGCCCAAAAGTGTGATTATGATTCCCTAAGATTTGGTGATTGCACAAAGATCAACATGCATAAACCATACACCAAAGTACATTCACACATGTGGGAGTCTTTGTGATGAAAAAACTAAATACAAAAAGAGTGAAACATGACTGGACCCCTTCTTTCCCTCCTCTTAATTTGATTGGTTGAGTGACTTATGAGCCCTCAAACTTGATTGTGTCAAATTGGTGAAAATGTCTTTGTGGATTGGCCACTAAATCTCATGCCAACACATAGGGATGAGTCACACATCCAACCTAATTATGACACTTGTAGCAAGCCTAAGCTAGCTCGAGCCACATAAAACTTTACTTTTGGCCTAATCATGAATTTACATGTGTACTTGCTCGAGTTGCCTCCTAGACCAATATTGGCCCTATCACCTACTCTCACATGGAAGGACATACAAAAATTTATCAAACCCCCTAACTTATCATGGATAATTTTACAAATCTTTAGAAGAATGCTTTAGCCAAGCAATTGCATTCAAAGCAGCTAGAGAGATAGTTCGACCCTGTAGAGATCCTTGTAATGTCGGGTCCTTTTGAAGTCATGCATGCATTCTCTAAAGACGTGAATTTTTGATTGCATGAACTACTCTGTAAGCTTTGTGACAAACCTCCAATGCATTTAAAAAAAATGAATAAGAGTTTTTGTTCGGCCTCACTGTTGCACAGAGATAGTTATTCTTTTCATCCTTACTTCGTGAAAAAAAAATTGATCTCAATCTCTCGATTTTTTTGATGTTCAATTTTTGCAAGTAGGAGGATGAGTAGCAAATAATACTTTGTACATTTTGAAACTCAAATCTTGTAATCAATTGTTTTTGACGATTCATCAACATAGGTGAATATCTCAAATCTCTCTTGTATTTCTATTTTTGTTTTGGGTCTAATTTGGAAATTGACATTGTGCCACCAATAGTTGCTTGAACTGGTTGAGACAGTGCATAAATTCTCTGACTTCGAAAATCATTCACCCTCAGGATGTTCTGTGCTCTCAAAAGGCTTTGGATTCTTAGAAAATATGGCTCTTTTAGACATAATGCGACAAAGGTCATTTTGAGAGGTGGGTCTCTTGCGATGTGAAAAGCTTGAACACCAAGGATCAATAGACTAATGAGGATCTACAGATATACTAGAATCAACGACTGAGTGAATTGAAACATGTGAATCATCACTTACTTTTCCATCATGTTCATCAAAACAATACTCCAACTATGTTGTTTTATAATTTAGTTATGGTTTTAATTTTGGTTCTTCCATGCTAAGCATAGCTAATTCTTTTTTCAGAGCCCTAAAGATAAAAAAGATAAAGTTCTTCTAGAGCAATTTAAGAGACACATTCTAAAGGCTAAGATAGAAAAGAGAGATAGTGATTCTCCATTCAAATACACTAAAATACACAGTGTCATGCAGGGCTTTTTGGAAGTGACAACTTCTCCTATTTGGAGAGTTATTATTTTTCTTTCAAGTGGCAATATGCATCAATTCAGAAAGCTCTTTTAACTTTTTGCAATGCAAGAATTTAAAATGTTGTGTAATAAATTAATTTTATTCATATTTAATTTTTTTTACCTATTCCATGACTAGCATGGATTATGATATTTTATTTTTTTAATATTTTTATTTACTTGATCATTTTTTGTCCTGTGCCAAATCCAAAATTAATGGCAATTACAATAGAAGTAAAGCTAATAGCAAGAAGATAACCAGACATTCATGATAGCATATCAATAGAAAGCTAGAAACAATGAGATCGCAGTGGAATCACATTAGCAATGAAAGAAAGAGTACAATCAATGGAAATGGATCATTGATTCATGTGGATAGGGGATATGAGACCTAGCAATGGATATCCCTATGACCTCACACAAGGAAGCTAGAAGCTCTCACTTGCAAATGAGCTAAAAGATCCACAAAATGATGTCTGTTGCCTAGTTATAGACAATGCTCTTACTTAACTAAACATAACTGTCTTGAGGGATAGTTAGCCCTTGTTAAGTATTATTCAAACTATAGTGGGCCCTTGTTGGCCTATTATCCTTATTAATTACTTTGGAGGGCCTAAAGAGAGAACCGCCTTTTTCTTAAGGCTAATAGCTCCTTTTGGGCCTACAAAGCTTACAATGGATATTCTGATGCATTGATAAGCACTAATGTACTAAAAGTACATGACATTTTTATCTTTGTTGGTACAAGCCCAATGTTATAAACTCGGGTGACATATGCAACTTTGTAATGGCATAGAATATATATCCATTGGTTATTATTCTCTAGATGAAAGCGCTCAATGCTGCATTACAATACCATCGAGTTAACTAAACTTGTTCCTATTTCCAACAGTCACAAAAAAACTTAAAAATACGATGACGGGTTCTATGACTTGTCCTTATCAAAAGCCACAACAGTTAATAAATCATTTGATTGATATTTTTTCACACCCAACAAACTGAGTTTTAGACCTATTTAGTGGTAGTGGTACTACCAGCACATGTGCTGTTCAGAAAGACAGACATGTTGTTGCTGTAGAATTAGATTCAAGTCTAGTAGAATTTATTAAAATGAGAATAAAATCTCTATCAATTTTGTCGGATGAGTTGACAGAGGTAGAGTGCAAATAGTGAGGACTCAGTAATTCTCTTGTCGAAAAAATCACAACCTCCCGCTAGTGGGAAAGTTGGTGACACAGGAGAATTTGTTGATGTCTTAGTTCAAGATTAAAATGTTATTACTGTTGAGGAGGTAGTGGAAGAGGTAGCTAATGTTTCTACCAAAGCTCCTCCTAAAAAGGAAAAAAATGTTAATAACATTGATGATTTTTGGATGTAAGTACTTTTACTTTATTATTAAAAAGATCACGTGTGTTAAACATATCTGATTAGGATTGGGGAGGAGACTTAGACACCAGGAAGTCTACTTCTGGGTATTGTTTCTACCTATTGTCTGCACCAATTTTCTGGAATAGCAGAAAACAAAAGTCAATCTCATTATCCTCAACTGAAGTCGAATATGTATCAGCAACACAAGCAACTAAGGAAGCCATCTCACTAAGGCCTTTTTCTCACAGAACTAACCAAATACGATAACGTTAGCTACATTCAACTTACTCTCAATGCTAGATTTTATTCTAGGACTAAACATATAGAAATTCAATTTTATTTTGTTCGAGAAAAAATACATTTTAAACATGTAGAACTGATTTACTATTCAACAAATCATTATAGTAGTTGATATCTTTAGCGAGGTTTTGTCTAAGAACAAGCATCTTTTATTTTAGAAAAAATATTAAATCTGAAGATTATCTAAGTGTTTGAAATCAAATCAAAGAAAAGTGTTGAAATTTTAATTCCACTTCAAATCTTCTACACTCCATTCGATCCAGTTGCTTCTATATATGTTACCAGCTATTCCTTTCAAGTATCCACGACAGAGTCCCAGACTTGGTTATTACTTGAGAACCTATTGCAGTTGAAGAACCTACATAAATACAAGCAAGTTTGAGACATGTTCAACACTACACAAAGTCAACTGAATAGGTCAAATGAACGTTTGAACCTAACAGCTGAAGCTCATTTCTCAAGAACTATTGTTACTATTATCAGGACTTCATGCTTGCTTCACTATACGGTCAACCCAAAGGATGACATGTAATAGAGTAACTACATTGTGTAATATACAAAATTAGATGCACAAGACAACAAGGTCAGATGTTTCGATCTATCAGATCACATGTATCACATCAACAATGCATGTGCTGAGATGCCACTATCGTTCAGTTATGAACTATTCTTCTAGAATTACATATTGATAAGTAGACTTCCTTATAGCAATCTTATGTACATTTGCACATCTTTAATATATTCTATGTTCTTCAAATCAATGCATAATTTGTGAATGATTATTAATGTTTCTACTTCTAATTGTAAATCGAATACTCCTTGTTCTTTTCGTGTGTCTTATCGACTGAGTTGAAGTGCAGAATCACGGATGTTCTTGATGCCTTCAAATTTTGTAACTATGGTTGTCTGAGACACCTACTAACTCTTCGATTAATTGATTGGTTTTGTTGTGACAAATGATTCTAAACATGATGCTCTTCTTTCACTAGTCTTCCACAATGCTAACACGACAGTCCGATAGTGTCACCCAACACTCTAAACTATCATTTCGCACCTCACTTCCAACACATACCACCAATATGGGATTTGTGTGGTCAGGGTGAAAGACCACATGTAATTACTAGATCAAATATTATTTATTATTAATATACATGAGTCATTGAATTAGATCAATTTTAATTAACATAAGAAGTGCATATTGATCATATTGAACACATGCATACCTACTCATTGAGGATATACAAATGTATCACTCTAATCTGTCCAAATTTTGGCAGACTTAATAGAAAATAGTCACTCTCATCTTTCCTCATAGATGCATTGAGACCGTTACAAATAAACTTGCACCATTACACATCAAGTATAAAAAGTTGAATTGTCTAAATTCAACTTCCAATATATCATGGATTTTCCCACAATAACTAAGCTGAGAAGAGATCAGGTTGGTGTCAGCCATGCTCACTCGACTCTCTTGAAATTATTATATATATCCAGGTAAATTGCATGTGAATGATTTAGATTACATATGTAGCTTATATGAAAATCACATCTATTTGCAAAAACTCTCTCTCTCTCTCTCTCTCTCTCTCTCTCTCTCTCTCTCTCTCTCTCTCTCTCTCTCTCTCTCTCTCTCTCTCTCTCTCTCTCTCTCTCTCTCTCTCTCTCTCTCTCTCTCTCTCTCTCTCTCTCTCTCTCTCTCTCTCTCTCTCTCTCTCTCTCTCTCTCTCTCTCTCTCTCCTCTCTCCCTCCCTCCCTCCCTCCCTCCCTCCCTCCCTCCCCCCCCCCCCCCCCCCCCCCCCCCCCTCTCTCTCTCTCTCTCTCTCTCTCTCTCTCTCTCTCTCTCTCTCTCTCTCTCTCTCTCTCTCTCTCTCTCTCTCTCTCTCTCTCTCTCTCTCTCTATTACTTCCTCATTATCTATTGTGGCTTATCTAAGAGCATCATGTAGTTATTCAATTACATGTCCTTGGAGAGAATATCAAGCTCATGTGAGTATAGTTGTCTTCTATGCCTTCTCCTATATATAGCTTGAGCAGGTGAAATATAAGCTTTGGTTTCTGCATATCTTGTAATATACTTTTGCATTTCTTGATTGTTAAAAATGCAACACTTATTCACCTTTTCTTGAAGGCCTCACTCATTGTCTTTCCCACTCCATTTCCTTGAGAAACCTGACAAGATGAGGATTGTCTCTATTATCCCAAAGTTGTATAATATAAGGGTCCCTAAAAGCAAGGAACTCCATGCTATACACCATGAATTCTTGCACTAGACACCCTTCCACCATCCTACCCTCAGACTTGCTCTTTGCATTATGAAGCCTTTCAATGTTTTCGTGAATCATTCTAGAAAAACCATCTTGATGAGATCTCCAAATTTGAAGCCAATCACTTGCCTTTCAAGAAACAAAACATACAAAATTATGATTTAATAAGCTATGTCTTAATGGATGTTACAACATAAATATAAAGTGTAATTACAAAATGTGTTGGACAATAATTCTTAAGCATGATTTACCTTCATAGCATGGGGTCTCTAACCAACAACTCCATCACGTAGCGTGTGATTACATGGAAGGTAACAAGTGTGAGTCTCATATACCATCTTTCTAAGATGTTGTGAGTGATGTGCATGCAATTATTTTCCATAGATGGGACACACATAATAGCCACTAGTTTGGAGTCTTACACCAAAGCATGTCACTTACATATATGAGTGTAACATACATTAATTTGTGAAGAGGCAAAATTGAGCAATATAGAATTTATAAACACATGTACATTGAAATCAAATTTGATGATTACGATTAATTGTAAATTAAAAAAATAAAAAATATGTATATTTTACCAAAGCACTCTCCGTACCAAGAAAAATCATGCATATTCCACATGGAAATCACCTCTATCATGAAGTCTCTTTGTGATCTATGTGTCCTTGAGATATCAGTCACTTGGATCCATTGCCACAAGATCTTAAGCTCTTATATCAAGGGAGTCATGTATGACATCATACTTCCTTGAAATAAGAAGGGCAAGCATGAAGTGTCTCTTCTTTATACTTAGCTAAGAAGGAATGCTATAATTCACCAGGATAATAGGCCAAGTAGACCATAATGTGGAGCACAATCCAAATGGATTCACACCATTCAGTGTCAACCCTAGATGTGAATGTGGAGGCTCAGCCCTGAACTCATTCCATGTGCCATCTACATGCTTTCATACTAGACAATCAACAAAATCCTTGTAGTATGATCAGTTGAACAATTGGTTGAATGGTATGTCATAAGCCTTGCATTTGAGCATATGTTGTATCTTGGGTAGGATCAAAAAGTGTCTCACAACCTTGGTTGATATTCTCCCTGTAAATCTTGTCGATAATGATGATCTCCACAATGTGGAAACCCTAAATCCTAAATTCAAAACCTTAAGCCCTAACCCCTAAATAAACTCCTTATCCTAAGTCCCTTCCTCTAAATCCCTTACCCTAGATCTCTAGACTATAAAACCCTTTCTCTAGATCTCTTATCCTTGATCCCTAAACCCCTCAAAGTCTTATCCTAAACTCTTTCCCCTAGATTCCTTACCCTAAATCCTTAATCCGAAACTCTAAGCTCTAAACCTTGAAAAACTCCTTACCCTAAATCCCAAGACCCTTATCCTAAATACTTTTTCATAGATCCCTTACCCTAAATCCCTTACCTTAAACTCTAAATCCCTTTTCATAGATCCCTTACCCTATACCATAAACCCAAACTCTTTACCCCAAAGATTGGAAGTATGCCAATAAGGAATTTTGAGAGAACCTAGAAAATCTTAAGCAGCAACGAGTTGCTACTAAAGTGCACCTTGAGTGGGCTTGTCAGATATTGTAAACTCTATGGTGGAAGTAAACAAATATTTAATACGCAATATCATTATGCCAAATGTCATTTAAAATGTAAAAAATCCTAAGCCAATAATTTTTTATTATGATCCTACTACACATGAAAATTCTATGGTAGAATTAATCCCCATCTCTTGACTTATGTAAACCCTAATGCTGCAATCAATCGGAGGGACTAATCTTCCTCCAACTTCTCATGGCGCTAGTAAGCCTAACCTTTCTTTTTCTACTTTGAGAACATGATGTAGATTTGGGTGATGGTGGCCAAGAGTCCAAAAGCAACTCAATTGGATCTACTTAGAATTTAGATATTTTATACATATGCATTTATCATTTCAGTTTATATGAAAGTAATTTTGTACAGACTATCTATATAGTATAAAACTATTTTAAAGAGACTGTGTATGTTTTTGCCGTCGAAAATGTCACACTATGCCGTCGAAAATGTCACGCTGATATTAAAAGAAAATGATCTAAAAAAAAAACACATACAAGATTTTTTTCTTTTTTTGACACATTTCAAATTTTTTTTCCTCCCCCCGCGTGCTAGCTTTCTCTCTCTCTCTCTCTCTCTCTCTCTCTCTCTCTCTCTCTCTCTCTCTCTCTCTCTCTCTCTCTCTCTCTCTCTCTCTCTCTCTCTCTCTCTCTCTCTCTCTCTCTCTCTCTCTCTCTCTCTCTCTCTCTCTCTCTCTCTCTCTCTCTCTCTCGGTTGGTGCAAATAGAGATTTTAGATGGAATGCCCACTGTCAGACTTACTTTTTGGTCTTCTGTGTGTAGGCTTTTTTGTTGCACCTACCAGCAAAAATCATCAGTTGAGAGAAAGTGTTATAGCGGGATTGATAGTAGCAGTAAATTTTCTCTTAGCAATTTTGGGATGTACATATTTTTTATATAAAAGAAGAGCTGGAGTTTTCATAAAAACTACACACCCTCCCTTCTTCACTACTAAAAATCAAAAACTTCCTAAAGATTTGTAACCTTGTTTTGGCACCAAGGTCGGATAAATTCGACCCGATCCAGGGTCAAACACGCCCTAATAATTTTTGCCTCAATCCGATCCCATCTAGAGTTGGAAAATCTCTTTTTGACAATGATGACATTGGGTACCCTTAAGTTATACTTTGACACGTTCCTTTCAAGACAATATGGCTGAGCAAAACGTACCAAGATGTGTCCGAAGACATCGATGGCAACCGAGCAATCCTATGATTGAAGAGGAGTTTGGCGAACCAGTCAATCTCTAGGAGCTAATCAAGAAGAATAAGCACGAAATGTTGGAAAGAGAAAGACATCAGTTACTTGATTTCGCAATGTGGAACAAGGAATACCACCTGTTTGGAGTCGATGTAGTGATGTTGCTGATTGTTAGGTTCTTATTATTGGTTGTACTATTTGTCATAGTTGGTAGTTGGAAAAACGATTTCAGCTAATACATTCAGATGCATATGAGCATCAGTGTTGTTATTTCTTAGAATACTATGTACTTAAAGTTTTGAATATCAATTTGTTATATAGATTTTCATGCAACAAAGGACTTTGTTTGATTGTAAATTTTATGATTTTATGAAAAAAAAAAGGGGAAAAAAAAAAGAAAGAATTTAACACTAGAAATAAAGCATTAAGGAAAAAAGGAGAAAAAACTTTACTTTATTGTAATCTAGTTGATTACAATGGAAGACTATGGATTGTTGTGGTGTGTTGTGTCGTAGGTAGTATAGGTTTGTCGCTGGGAGTGGCAACCTTGCCTTCACCTACATAGCATGAAAAGAGGTGAGAGAGAGAGAGAGAGAGAGAGAGAGAGAGAGAGAGAGAGAGAGAGAGAGAGAGAGAGAGAGAGAGAGAGAGAGAGAGAGAGAGAGAGAGAGAGAGAGAGAGAGAGAGAGAGAGAGAGAGAGAGAGAGAGAGAGAGAGAGAGAGAAGTGAAACCGACAGAGATCTATTAGAAGAGATGTGCAGATGCAATACAAAGAATGGCTTCATTTTATAGATTTTAGAGGTGAGCCTCCTTCACTCTGATTGGCTACACTAAAATGGCAAGGATTCTAATCCAATCCATTTAAGTTAACACAAACTAAATCTAATGGTGCTAAGAAAGCCCAAGGGGAACTCACATGTATCATGTGAATTCTAATTTGGCCCCTTTTAGCTTTTCATTGGCAACTTGACTTAGGGCCTCTAATGTCATTTTAGTGTTTTAAGGCCCTAGTCGCTTATTTCTAGGAATTACAACTTGCTACAGTCAATCTTACCAATTGAGGACAAGGCACAAACGTTGTATGTGCCACTTCTTGTTGTACAATTGGCCTTTCTGGACTTGAATTCCCTGGATTTGGCCTTTTAAGAATGGATATCACCAGAATTGGCATTGTGTTGGTGGCTTGTTGTATCGTGGGACAGTCAGACTTTGGTTGAATCTTGTTTCTTGAAGGGAAATCATCAACCTTTGTCTTTCCCTTGTCATTGCACTTCCCATTTGAAGGCTGCGTGATTGTGTTATTTTGTGGACCTTGTGCTAAACTATTTTCAAGTCGCTTCATTGACACAGGTTCCTTTAGAGATTCATCACTAAAAATCTTGGCCATGATTGTGCCAAAAGACTTGGTAAAATCTGCTAGACTTCGACTGTTGCCAATTTCTTGACTTTCTTAGTTACCATTGGCTTGATAGATTCTACAAGCTTTGTTTTTTGTGATGTAATTGTCCTTTTGCCCATGGGTGTGTCTATGTACTTTGAGACTTTTGTTGAACTGTCTTCCTCTTCACTTGTTTCATAACCTGGTGGCACTAGAATTTTCCATTTGTAGTACATTTTGTGTGTTGGTGGATTGATCAACACAGGTGCATCTCGATCTATATAAGTCAAATGCCTCCTAGCTATTTGTGAATTCCACATCGGATAGTCTTGGCATGGATAATTAACTCCGCATTGTGCACACCAGGATTCAAATGTTGATAAATCCCATCGATGTGGACGTTTGGCGCAACGATGTTTTCCTTCGCATCCATAGCACCTTACTAAGTGCAGTATGCCATCGCCTCTAAGTTTATAGGCATACACCGGTAACATATGCCCCTTAGGATCTTCCACAAAATAGACTGGTAGGCTATTATGGTCTTCTTTGGAGTTCAAAAATGTGCAGGATGATATGACCAATACTTCCACCTTGTCACTAATTGTTGAAGAAATTCATGAATTAGATGGATCCATCTGACATCCATCCCTTTGGTGAGCTCTTTGTCGGCCTGATTCTTCTTCATACCCTTGAACCCTTGGATCTTATTGTCACACCTCCTGCTCCACATTTTTCCTTTGTAGAAAGCACGAATTCTTGATTGGACATCTTGTACTAGGATGGTCACCAAAGCAGTATGTACATTCGTCTTTCTCAAGAAACTTAGTTATGCAAGCATAAGCTTGCTGACAACCGAAACTTGAAGTACTTGGCTCTTGGTTGCTTGTTGCACCTAATCTGCTTGACTCTACTGCACTCCTTGATGATTCATAGCCTTTCGCCCTTGTATGCTCGATTAGCATTAAACCTTAAGACTTCCCTGATTTATTGTCCGATATTTTTGCGTTGGGACAAGAGTGATCTACTCTCTTCTTTAAAAAACGATTCTCCATATTGATAGCATCTTGACAGATTTATGTCAATGAAGTGTAGAATGCAAACTTCTTCATACCAAATTTGATATTGTCTATTAATCCAATATAGAAATTCTGCATTATGGTCTCTGGGCTCAGTCGATCAGTATCTTTCACCAGATTGAACACCTGTCTGGAGTATTACTGAATTGTCTCATCAAGAAACATCTGAAATGAAGCTAGCCTCACAAACTTGGTAGTCATGAGTGGAAATGCAGTATTGTCATGATGATGTATTGATAGCTTCAAGGGTTTTACAACTATGGTGTCTCATTTTTTTTTACAATAGAAAAAGAAAAGAGTAAATAAAAGATTGATCAATATGGATGGAAAAATAGAAACAAGAATGAATTTAACATATATTTTTGGTGTAATTGAACCTTCGCCAGAGATCGTACACTCAAAACTAACCTTCGCCATCCAAAATGGCTTTGATGTTGAAAATAAATTTGGTCGAAGGTTGTCTGGGGTGTTTTGGACTATTGTGATATTCTGGACATTTTTGACAAGAGATTTTTTATTCTTTTGGCTGTTTTGGCAAAATGGCTGGGAACTAACCTTCGCCTCATGAAATTGTAGATACTGTTGATGTGGCAGAATGTATTGCCAAGTCAAAGAAGGTTGGTTCAGACAGAGGAGAAAGTTATTAGATCTATTATGTGTTTTTTGGCTCTTTTTCTAGACAATTTGCCAAAAAGAGTGGATTTATTTTTATTTTTATGGGTGTTTTGGATTTATGAAAGGGATTGGGTGCTTGAATCTGATACCTCACACTCTCAATCTCTCTCCACAATACAATAAAGCAAAAATTCATGAAAAAGAATGTGAAGCTAATTACTAATCCACAACTAACTAACACAGCTAACAAGCTAAAAAATCTCATGTTTGATGAAGTGAAAGAGTTACAGAAGAAGGGAATGAGAAGGAAGAGGAAAAGCGCTATGTGGCAACACAAGTGATGGCGCTCCCCGACAACGGCACCACTGTTGTATCGTAGGTAGTATAGGTTCCTCGCTGGGAGTGACAACCTGATCGCCTTCACCTGCATAGCATGAAGAGAGAGAGCGAGAGCGAGAGAGAGAGAGAGAGAGAGAGAGAGAGAGAGAGAGAGAGAGAGAGAGAGAGAGAGAGAGAGAGAGAGAGAGAGAGAGAGAGAGAGAGAGAGAGAGAGAGTTTTATTAGAAGAGATGTGGAGATGCAATACAAAGAAAATGGCTCCCTTTTAAAGATTTTAGAGGTGAGCCTCCTTCACTCTGATTGGCTACACTAAAATGGGCAAGGATTTTAATTTACGTCGTTTAAGTTAACACAAACTAAATCTAATGGTGCTAGGATATGGAAGTAAACGTTACAAGTACAATCAAATTCAAACGTGATAGCCTCACAAGAATCATTTGCGTCTACTATTCAAGTTGCTACTTTACGTGTACTTCAATCTGTTTTTAAGCATAAAGAGTATGGTGACAACGTAAGAGACTACTATAAGAAGCAGAATGAATCAGATTCCTCACAGTCTTTTTATAAACACATCCCATCTCCATCATGTAGTGTTGTAGCATACTAATTCAATGCCTATCATAGGGTAAATGGTAACCCTCTTTAGTCGAAATAGTATTCTTTGCATATCAAGAGATTTTTAACCGATTTACATTCTTTAAAGTATATGGATTTGTGCAAAGGTCTTTTCACATACAGATATTGTGGTTTTTGTTGCTTTCTAAGTCAAGATCATGGTTTTTTTTCTTAAAAAAAAATGGTAAAATAGCTTGCGAACTCTTGTATAGCATGGATTTGCTCAAGACGTTATGTGAACCATACATTATCTGTTGGTATGGCATGTTGGTATGGCATGGATTTGTCCCAAGCTTCATGTACTGGTCCAAGCTACTTATTCGTTTGCAATTCGTTACATATCTTATACAGCTTATTGTCTAATGCATGATGTTGTATTTATATTTAAAAGATAAGGACCAAAACCATCAAACTGATCAGCATGGCATTCGCCCGATACGGTATCGATATGGTTTGGCCTATCGCTATAAGAGAAGAACGGAATATAAAATTATATTTACATTGCAACCTGATTAAATAAGTTAAACGTATTTTGTACATGGATAACAACTGACATTCAGCGTTGACACCTGTCTTCCTCATTGTGCTAACTTGCGCAGTTTAGTGTGGTGGGATGGTGGCAGATACCAGTTGGATGTATTGAAATATGTTTTGCTTTACGGTGCTTTATTAGTACTGTATGCTTTTTAGCTATGTATTTCCTTGTTGGTTTATGAATAAAGGGTTTAAAAGGTTTTGGTCTTGACTTGTCAAGAGGAGCTTTGATCTCTCTCTCTCTCTCTCTCTCTCTCTCTCTCTCTCTCTCTCTCTCTCTCTCTTGTGAGATCTCAAAAGATCACCTAATTGTTTAATGATGTGGAGCTTGTTGTTTAATTGTTCCAAAATGTTTCAAATCCTAGGTCTTGGAACGTTTGTGAACTCTTTTTCTACACATTAGAATGTGGAGATTGAATTTTGAGATGCAAGCATAGAGGTAGAAAGCTACGTTTGTGTGCGAGGGATATCGTACTATTGACAATGCTTCCATGGAAAAAGTCTTTCCTCACAGCTCATACTTATTGCTTCTAGTCTTACTTTTCCTCAACACATTAAAGATTGATTAGATTTGGGTTGGCATATCAAAGCTGCTCACGTTTAAGTGGCCGAATGCTGTGGCCAGGGTAGAATTGTGAGCGTAAGAGGTCGACATGGAGGCGTATTAGAACGTGTTTTCTGTGAAACCCGTTACTGCTTATGTTGTTCACGATAAGGCAAAAAACAAGAGAACACTAGATCTTAATTCTTATCGTGGCGGCGCGGAATTTCGAAGCAAAATAACACAATGGTGAGAGTAAAGCTGGAGGCTGGGGTCATGTGGAGAACAGGGTGAGAGACAATACCCTAAGCACAGATACTGATGACCATGAATGAGATGCCTGGCGGCTGTTAACGTAGCACCATACAATGTGTGTGTGTGAGAGAGAGGAGAGAGAGAGAGAAAACTAGTTATGGTTTTATGCAATTCATCTAATCTGATGCATGGGCATGCATGCTAACTTGTGTGGACGCTGATCCAGCTATCAAATATTAACTCAAAAATTGGAAATTGTGAATGCAGTAGTTGCAGGTGAAGGTGAAGGAAATCGAGGTATACGTACGAGATGGCACCCGTAAAATTGAAAAACTTGCTGAAATGCAAGAATAAGCTGTGAAAAGCACTCTCTGCGTTGAGACTGGCACCGATCCTATCATTGAAGACAGTCAAGGGAAGACAATGCTGGACGCTCTTTCCGATGAAGGAAGGTCGAATGCTGATAAAGAATTACAGGAAGAACAAAATGCTAGCGCCAAAGGGATTGTTTTGCACAAGAATGATGGGGATACCACTCCAAAAGGGATATCTAATATTGAGACTCCATTGTCCATATCAGATCGGCAGGGTGAGGAGTGGTTAATGATGCATTGTCTCGACAAACAGTGGGTGGAAAAATGGATCAAAGCTACTCCCTTGTTTCACGCTGTCCTGCTGGAATCCTTAACCGGAAAAACAAGAGTTGAGGTCTCTGAAATGTCTCTCGAGGCACCTCAAAGCACCATTGTTAGTATAGAGGCAAAGAACAATTTGCTCAAGTCTGAGAACAATCAACTGCGAGATAGTTTATTGGATCGGGAGGGACACCTGGCTGCTGTAAAAGAAATGAACTGACAGTTTGAAGTGGAGATGACCTACTACAGAACCGCATACCAAGCAGTGGCCAAGCAAGCCACTCACCTCACGACATTCATCGACGAGAGGACGACCACGAGCGAGTCCATATCTAAGCATTTAGAGTATGAAAGGACTCGTTAACGGCACGTAGCCTATCAAAACATTCAGTTAGTCACAGAAAATCAGAACCTGAAGGAAGAAGTAAACCGGCTGCGAGGAGTTCTCAACACCTGTTCAGACAAGGATGCTTCGAGTGAGCAGACACTTCTTTGTGATAAGGAACCAGACCCACAAACTCCCGGGGGTACTTTCATGCTTCATGTTATGTTTTTGAATATGAAAAATGTAGAGTCCAGTCAGTTCTTATCTGTGAGTACTGTAGATAAACCAAACTGTAAATACACGAGTAGAAGGCATATCTGGAAGTGGAACTCATTGCTTGCGTGGGATATAAACTATCTGCTTTGCATGATTTTTTTTTCTTAACAAGAAATTTTGTCATGAATAGAAAAAAAAGGTTGCAGATTGGTTTTCCACACAAGTTTGTTCTATTTATGTCTCTCGAGTCTCCAACGCTCCAACGTTTCAGTGAAGAAAAAAGACCTATTTTGCCTTTTGCTCTTAGCATTCTAAACATTTGATCGTGCTTATTGTAATTGTGTGAAGAATTGACTAAACAAACTATTGTTGATAACATTGCGAGTTATCTGAATAAGAATTGAAATCAGCCGACTGATTGATAATTGTAAGATATATGTGGGGAGCATGGAAACTCCTAGATCTCCAAATAAACTTAAATAGAAGGTTTTTTTGCCCATGAGATTCCAAATCTCTTTAATTAAATGTAGTTAAAAAGTGACTCACAATCATAATTTGAATAGTCATTTTTTCCAACTACCCATACCTTGTCTGGTTTTGCAGCAATATCAACGTCAAGATATAATCTCCAATTGGCCAGCATAAAGTCATCCTCACAAGTAAGTGATGATACAACTAGAAATGGGCATGTCAATGCCAAGGTGGATCTGTCTCACATGAAACAAAATCATCCCGAGATAGACCACATTATTCCAACTACCGCCGAGATTGATAGATTGCACGAATCTCATGAAATGGAAGTGAGCAAAGTAGAATATGAACAATGTCATGGGGTGCGGCCTTTTGGTAAGATTATACAATTAGATATTTTGCATAGCATCATTTCGTGTAAGTAAGGGAACCCCACCCCCATCCATTCCACTATGTCGACTCATAGTGAATGAGGCCATCAAGACAGTATGTCAAAATGTCTCACATTTGAGGGAGAAATTCAGCTCCAATGGCTATCTCAAGGAACTAGGCATATTCATGCTTTCTGAAAGGAAACTAGATGAGCCCAAAGTTGAGGTTTCAGATCTAGATTTACAAGAGTGGGGCCCTGTCTGGCGGGTAGTAAACGAAGAGTTTGAAGAGGAGGTTTTGAGCAGTGTAGAATGGCAACACCTATCAAAGAAGAAATTTTTTGTATGGGATGGCAACCATCGAGTGCAAGCGCCTTGGATGAGCGAGATAAGAGAAAGTAAGTTCTTTTCCATTTGATTTTTGTCATTATGTGATATAATTTTGATATTATTTACTTTATTGTAGTCTCTCAAAATCTCATCCTTGTGGTCAGATTTTTCCACCATCAAAAACAGGCACGTACGAGTGGATTGCACATTCTTGGAGGTGGGAAGAGCACAAGAGGGAGAATTTCTCTTGGCCCTTCACAATATCAACAAGTATGCCTTGTGTCATTTTTTGTATTGAAACTATAATTGATGTTAAAGTATGAGTAATCTCCATGTTCATTCCTTTCAAATTGACCAGGGTATTCGTACCACACACTTTGTCCCATGACATATTTATGATGCAAAAATCTGGTCTCTCCAACAAGGAAACCTTATTAAAATATGGATAGAAGTTGGATGGAGGTGGAGACGAGAAGAGAGAAAAGAGCTCCAAACAACTCTTGGTACAACGTGCCAATGGCTATCCTTGCACAACTTCTTTACAAGGTATCTCACTTTTTTCATGAATTCATTCATTCCTTCCATTGGCATGGAAATTCAAATATACTAATCATCGACGCACTTTGTATAGGAGGAATTTGATAAAATGCTCAATGATGTTGCCACAAAGGTGAATGATACAAGGGTTGTCTCGGGAAGATAATGAGATTTAGCACAGAGTGGCAATGAAGGTTTGTGACACTACCCTTCATATTCCTTTGTCTTGTAGGAATGACAATGTACTCATATGATGTTAATCATGATTGTAGGATGTGAAACAAACCTTGATCGACAAAGCACACAAGCTTGCACTCATTGCCAATCCTGCCAGTGGCACAGGATTTTTTCATATTGTTAACAACCTTGACTGGGAAGCAAAGGGGTTGATTGTAACAAAGAACAAGTTGCAAACAATTGCAGCCTCTAGTGTCAGCCAGACAAAGTAAGAACCTAGCAAGATGTTTTTAAGTCACAAAAAATGTGCTGTGGTTGTGTTATTTTATTTGTTTGCCAAATTTGCTTGTATAGAAAGAGAGAGTTGATTTCATTGGTGGCTGGAGACCAACAACAAAGAGATGCAATTGGAATGAGCTCTGATGACAACGAGTTTCAACAGTACATGGCCAAGGAGACATATTCGTGGCAGATGATTGAAATGGCCAAAGTAGTGGTCCTACAGTTGTCAATGGTAGAGGATGGCTCTCCTCTTCCAAACGGGCATAGGTCATTCTTTAGAAGACAACGCCAACTCCACTTTCAACATGCTTTTCCAAACCTCCAAAAGGACATGAATAATGTTGCAAGGGAAGAAAAACAGCCTCAGCTCGTCATGTCTACCAAGAGGCTAGTGTATAGGTGAACAATACTAGCCAATCTTTTTTTTCATTCACAAATTTTCTACAACAAATATTTTACAAAGGATCACTTGACTTGTATTTTGCAGATGGTTGATTTCTCTTATTAGAGACAAGTCAAAAGATAAAGAGCAAGGCCATAGAAAAGGTGAGAGATCATTTCTTCACAAAACGCCTTGCCTCATGCCTAACAAATGTTGCTAATTCAGCAGATTCTGTTTTGGAACAAGAAGTTATTACTAGTTTGTTGGTACTAGTGAATTGAGTGTGTACACAATATAGCATCGCCAAAGAAGAGAGCTTCGGGAGAACTGTCTTCTGAGAGTTCGGGGCTTACGACGGGTTGAAGGTGGTTCATCCCTAGGTCAACGGGCAAGGTAGTCCATTGTATCTTTCACACTTGTGAGTCTCCTATACATGTTATAAGATGAAGCAGATTGGAAATTTCCTAAAACCTAGAACTATGAGAACTCCATAGTTCACATGCACACCTCTGTAGCAAGCATAATGAGTCCTATGAGGTCTTCTATAGAAGAAATAGTGAATGACAAGTGTATCATTGACGATTTTTCTAGTTTTCATTTTTATGGTTGGAAGTTTGAAAGTTTTGGCTAGTGTCCATCTTCATTTTGTGCTTGTTTATATTTTTATTGGACCACAGATGCAACATTATATAAATTTCTTAGAAAATATATACTACAGTCTATATAGTTACAACATACTCATAATCATGAGCCACATGTCATGCAAAAATGTTTATATTAGAACAAAAACTTAAGAAATGTATCCCAAATCAGCATAGATAACAATGATATAAAGAGAGTGCTCATTTTTTGAATTTTGCTAGACAAGAATGGATGTATACTTTTCAAATCCATTGAAACATATCACAATCCATTAAACATAAAATGATTTATGCACAACATAATCTCCAATTTATATATTGACATGTTTTTTGTTGAGCAATGAGGCATGATGGCTTCTTGCTTCATCTAATTGTTTAGGACAATCCCCCGTACTTGATGGATTTATTTCCTTCTTGAATCCAACTTCTAATCTAGATACATTCATTGATTCGTTAGAATGTAGTCTTGTAAATAAAATTGAAGTTCGGAGTCAAGGAAAAAATGTTGACAACCAAATATGTTCGACGTATTATCAAATGTATTCAACAAATTTTCGAATATTGATCTATCGGTCTTGACATTGAATGTATTTGATGAATTGTCAAATATTGATCTATTCATTTTCACATTGGATGGCAATGGACTCTCAAATACTGATCTACATGTCCTGACATCAAATATGTCTGACTCAATGTTCAAAGGATTGACAACCTCACTTTCATGGAGCCACTCGAAATGATTGTTCACCTCCTAAAATCTTCAACATACTTTTCTTAGGGCGAGTGTTTTACTCCAATTTTAAAAAGGTTACCACTTGCATTAATAAATCTGAAACTGAGTGCTTCCATGATGCTTTATTCAACATGCACGCGCACGCGTGCATGTGTGTGTGGGTGTGTGTGTGTAATGTGTGTGTGGGTGTGTGTGTACATTATGTTGTATCATTAGACCTACTTAAAGCGACTTTCAAGTTTATAATTTAGAGAGTGAGTGAGCAGTTGTCATTGTCATTGTTTTGCACTTCACATTCAAATACATGTACATTCATATGATGAATATTGAATATGATCCAAGAATCTTATTGTATTCAGTTGTTGTGCTAGATGGAATGTGTTCATCCTCTATTTTCTTGTTTTGTACATGTTGATATACTTCTATTGTACTTTTTGATTGTTAGGTGAATGCTAATGCTTTCGCATAGTTTTCACATTTATGTGAAAGTACAGTACTTTAGGACCCTAAATGGATCTACACAAGATCCGCAAGAGTGATTTGGTGTTGGCTAATCAATCTATTGTAAAAACTAGACACGCAAATTGATCTTGATAGCAATTTGAGACTTAACAATCAAGAACAATCATAAAGCATTGATCAAATGATGAAATTTGAGTTCACACATGTGAACCAGAGGCTGTAGTACGGCCTGAAAACAGGTAATGAAGTACAAATTACTTTGTTTGCATTTGCATCATAAAAACTCAATGTACAATGTGGAGGAGCTCAAGATTGCCAATGAGCTCCAGATTTTTTTTAAGTCATTAGAGTGGGAGGATGGAATACATACTAAAAGCCTCTTCCTTTGTAAAGTTAGGTGAGTTTCTAGCATGTAATAAGGAAGTTAACTTGGCTTTCTTGCCCTAATTTTCTAACCTAGCCTCATTCCAAGAGTCATGCCAAGTAGGTGGCTAGTTGGTCAATCTACACCACAAATCTAGGATTTAGGTCTTACAAAGTAGGAATCACTACCAAATTGACTTGACCTACTCTTTAGACTTGATCTAGCCTACACTAGTATAGGTTTCCCACGTGGCTCCATGGCCTCACACATGTGGGACCCACTTATGTACATTTTATATGATTTTTGATCATAAACAGACTAGGATTCCATATGGATCAAATCATGAGCATATGGCTAAACACTTGTTAGATATTGTGCATTTAGATATATGTGGCCCAATGCAAACATTATCTCTAGTAGGTGAAAAATTCTTCGTTACATTCATTGATTATTTTTTGAGAAGAAAAGTTGTATATTTTATGAAGCATAAATCATTCCACTTTTTTGGAATATTTAAGGAGAATGTTGAAATTGAACTTGGTAAAAGGATCAAGAACTAAGAACAGTGGAGAGTACATCCAAACTGAAATCAGGGAACAACAGTTTATCATTCGTTATTCTCCACAATTGAATGGACTCAATCTTGAGTCTAATTTGCGAAGTGCATGACTGTCATGTATCACTTCCCAAATATTTATAGGCTGAAATCGTATCCACAACAAGTTATATTTAAAAAAAATGTTCGACTAGAGGCCTCTCAAGCCAAACACCTTATGAAGTTTATACTTTCTCAAATAATAGTTATTTAGTTGTATAATCCTACTACTTATAAAAAATTTAAAAGATATGTAATATTTCTTGAAGATCCATTTATTGATTTGAAAGGCAAGAGTATAATCCGAGAAGGATCACAAATTACTCTTATTGTTGACACACCAGAAATTTAAATTCCAAATTCAAGTACTTCAAGAAATGAATAACTTTGATTCAAAGGAATATGTTCGTACACAATAGCAACAATATCAAAATCATAATATGCATCTTCCATTGCCTCCTAGAAAATCAACAGGAATTTGAACACAACTTGTCAAATATATGAAAAATTTGTTTGTTATGTTATTCAATAACCAGCAATTGTTGATGAAGCACTCACATACCTGACTTAGATCTATAGAGAGAAGAAATAGAGAGAGAATATAATTCTTTGATCAAGAACAAAAACTGATTTATTATCGAATTACCTACAAATAGAAATATAGTCAATTGCAAGTGAATTTTCAAGATTAAGTATAGGGTAGATGGGAGTATAGATTGAAGGAAAGCCCAACTGGTGGCTACAGAATTTTTTCAAATCCTTGGCTTATTTCTTCGTCATTGGTCTTGTAATCTTGTCTTCCTTTAATATAACTGCTTTTGGCGGTTTTATTGTTGGTTCATCGAGAATATCATGTACTCCAAATCTAGTAGGATCCATGTGATGTAGAATCCGCTCATCGGTAAGTTCTGCATTGTCATCATAAGTCAAGGCGTGACTCATGTGAACGAGTTCATCTTCAATCAGATCTGGTATGGGTTCCATTGATATCCAAGCTACATTCAGCACATTCAATGGAAAAGTGATCGGTGTATCCAAAGTTTGATCCAGTAATGAAATCTCGATCAATTTCGATTGATTATCTTGTTGACACGTATAGTCTGCTGTACAATGAATTGCTGCAAGAGCTTGATTCCAATTGACAGTATCAGTTTGAGAGGCATAATGAACTCCCAAATTTTTTACTGGTCGGTCATAGGTATGATCAGTTGTTGATGAATCATCATCCCCTATTTGGACTACTTGTCTGATAGTCCATGTGATTGGATCAACTTTGACTGCACGTTCACGATTTTCAAAAGTGATTTTTTCGGTACCCCAATTATGAATCACTTGCACAACTCGTAACCATGAACGTCCTAATAGGACATAGTAGACATTTGGTGCATCGGGTAAGTCCATTAAAGTAATGACAAACTGGACTCCGACAATTTTGACAGGTAAGTCTTCAATCATTTCTCGCGGACGAACTGTTGTTTGATCAGCTAGCTTTATGGAAAAAGCCACAGGCTTAATCCTTGTAAGGCCCCATTTTGCACATAGCTTTGTTGAAATCAGGTTAACTCCTAAACCTCCATCTATCACGACTGCTTCTTTAGAAAATTGTCTATGTTGTATTGGTAGAATGATGTTTTTTTGCTCACTTTCCCAGGATGCTCTGACGTGGAGTACTTCATTAGATTCTTCAAATCCAGCACAAAAAAGTGGTTCTTTATGGGCTTCTAGTCCGATCTGAGTTAACTTCTGCACTAATACTTCTTTTGCTTTCAGCACCAACTTCAGAAATTCTCCCAATGTAATATTCATCTTACTAGACAAATTATTCATGAGTAACTCTATTTGCGGTGCTTTTGGTTCAGTCATCTTGAAAGGTTCTTTATGATGATGCGACTGAGTATTACTATTTGTTCATGGATTATTCGGTGACTGCACAGGTGAAGAATGGACTTCGGCTACAGCTTTAGGGGCTTCAATCTCCTCTTCTTCTTGCAAATGTTTAATCCACTATCTCATATCCTGATATCTCCACTTTTCTACATGGAGATTTGGATAGACTCTAGATGTTGTTGGTATATCAGTTGATTGTAAAGGATCAGCAGGTACTAGATCTACTGTAACTTCTTTTTGCTTCTGAGCTCTGGTAAAGTTATCAAATTTACAAGAGCTGTAACCGATGGCGGCTTCGATCTTGCTGGACACTCCTTGTAGCATTGTCCATAACCACATTCATGACAGAATGGTATAAATTTGCCTTTGTTTGGACATTCTGCAACTCTGTGATTTTTTCCACATGCAAAACATCCCAGCAACGCTCTGGTCCAATTTCTAGATGCTTGTTGGTGTGCGACAACATATAGCATACTGATTTGAAGGACACTCATGATCATAATTTCCTTGAAACAAACTCGCCTCATCTACATCCTCCTTGGATAGAGCTGGAGGTACAGTTCCATCTGAAGGTAAGTGGAGAGCAGTAGCAAAAATTGCTTTAGTAACATCCATCCTCGCACCTCGGAGTTGCAACGAGACTGCAACATTAGTGACCTCTATTAAGCCCTGAATGAATTCATTATTGACATCAATAAGCACAAATGATGGATCAACAGCCAAAGTGTAGCCAAGTCCACATCAAGCATCTGGAATTCCTCTGAGTTCAATCTGCTACGGACCTTCCAATTCACGGTAGCTGGTATTGCTGCCATCGCTTGGAATTGTACAACCAAAGGCTTGATTGATCACGAGTTAGCAACAATTGATCACAATAGAGAACAGTAGCGCACGAGAGCAAGTATACAAGCATAAAACTTAAAAGTTTGATTGATGAGGTAAATGCAAAATGACACGGAACTCAGAGTAAGTAGCAAAATGGTCAGAAAATCAGCAATAAAGGTGGCACATGGTTTTAACGTGTCAATCAAAAAAGACGTTCGCCGCCATGCGATAACTAAGTGTCCAACATATAAACGAAGTAATAATTATAGTATTAATAGGCTAGCTTTATAGTACTATGGAATATTCTCCTATGATACCGAAAGCTCGAGATAAAAAAAAAATTAAATGAACAGTCGGTTATAGTCAATGCGATGTATCGGTCAACATTATGAATGAACAATCGAACATATAATGAATGAGTGGATAATAAGAGAATATTTACTCATAATATTTCTTTACGCGAGAACCGTTTACTCTCGTTGGCTGCAAATTTCCTTGTAGATCTGCTAACTGAAGGGATCCATTATTAAATATTTCAATAACTTTATACGGACCCATCCAACAAGTATGTAACTTCCCTGGAAACTTGATATGACGATTATCGTATAGAAAAGCAAAGTCTCCCTCACGCAAAATAACCTTCTTTATCATAGTATCAAAGGTCTCTTTCAACGTACAGGATCTTGTCGTATCAATCAATGCTTGTCTACACCTCTCCTCTAGTTTTTCAATCGCTAAGAATCTTTCATCTAAACTCGATTTCTCATCACTTCTAGCTTCAAGTTTTATGCGGCGATATTTCGGTACTTCAAACTCTATCGACAGTATCGGGTGCATGCCATAATTTAAATAAAATGGAGTTTGTTCTGTGGTTACCTTTTTGGCATTCCTATATGCCCATAGGATAGATGGTAATTTCTGATCCCAATCAGATGCATGCGCTGTGGTGATCTTATTTAGTATCTTACACAAAATACTATTGACTCGTTCAGTCAAACCATTAGCCTTTGGGTTGTACGGAGTTGTCTTCCAGTGTTTAATCATAAAATACTTAGTAAGTAGGCATATTGTATCATTTAAAAAATGTGTATCTCTATCACTTACTAAGTCCGATGGACAACCATAACGGGTTATAATGTTTCGAAAGAGAAACTCTACAACAGTTTTTGCATCATTCCTTTTCGTTGCTTCTACCTCGACCATCTTTGTCGCATAGTCAGTTGCTATAACTCCTTTTAGTATAGTGAGTGATAGGCTTTATCGGACCAACAAAGTCAATGCCCCATTTTTCAAATGGTGCAAGTGGAAGTATCGGCATCAGTGGCCTGTACATTGAAGGAGCTGGTTTTCCAACTCTTTGGCATGGATCACAGGTTTTTACAAACGCTGCAACATCTTTGTACATCGTTGGCCACCAATATTTGGCATTTCGGATCTCCTTTTTCATAGCATGTGTCTCTCAAATGATTTAAAAATCAAGTTTCAACATCAACAACATGTGGTTCATGACATATCCTTTGAGATCACTGATATGAGAGTTTCTAGGATTAATGCTACGACCGACTATCATTGTATATATATAACAAATCTATCTTTGGGGATCGAACTGAAGATAATCATTGCTTACAACAAAATGAATATGATTTGTTTAAATTCCAACATAATAATGCTCTCTTTGAACAGAATGATGAGTTGTAAATGACTAGAATGTGGCCAAATTTGGACAATGAATCACTTGAGTTGGAGCCTTACCGTTTTGGTTTATCAGGAAGTGTATCCATCGCTTCACTCACAGAGGAAATCAATGGATCTATGGCCATCCATCTTCAGCGAGATAATGCTACCAATCATATGCTCAAATTAATTCGGCAAGAGGAAACTGCAGTGCTCAATCAGATAACTTGGATGAAATCATTGCTTTAATCAACGCTTTGGAGTCACAAAAGGATAATGTTATCCTACATCAAGGAGCAATGCATAAGGCAACAAAATTGGATGTAGGGACAAAAAAAGATGCATCTGGAATTGGATAGCCTATCCAATCAAGGAAAATATTGAGGAAGAAGACTACGTTGTTTGGATCCTGTCAACCCATGCAGAACTCATGCAATTTGAGGCTTTCTTGTGTTTCATCAATCTCTTCTTCAGTGATCTTATCAAATCTATGGGATCAGCTTGTAGATCAATGATTTTTCCAAAGAAATTTCGCTCCAACCTTGTTCTACAAGAATAAGCTGGAAGCTAAACCTGAGGCAGTGAAATCTGACGAACAAAAGATGGCCATTCATGAGAATAATACATCGAAAGATGTTTCTTACTTAAAGTGGCCAAATATTTCTTGACTTCTGCCTAAAGACTCATGAAGCATGGCAATCAACAACGAACTACATGGTCTTCATTTTTTAGGGAAAAAATGCTTAAAGTAGGAGGAGTGTCATGTGCTGCATGTAATTAGCCCATGAGCTTACTAATGAATTGCTAGATATAGCCATGAAGCTGAATTAGACTAGATTTCAATCAAATACAATAAATCAAGAAAATAAGCCAAAAATCAAGAAACTAGATAAAGATAGCAAAACTTCACCAAAATAGGCAAAGTAAGGTATCATTATTCATGATTGAAGATCATTCATAGGATAGGGCGTAACAATACACTAGTGCTTATTCCGGCAGCCATTCCGATGTTTACAAAATGATTTTTTCTGGACTTCAATCTGAAAATTGTAGATCTATGTTTGTCTAAGTAAATATGTTTCTTTTAGGTCTGTTTTGCAAAGTTCGGATATGGTTTTTCATTTTCCAAGATAAGAGCCCATTTTTCGATGTACCTTTTAAGTACTTGGCGTTTGTAAATCCTAGGATTTTTGTGAGATTTATGAGTGATTTCATGAATTATGGATGTTGGGACATGAGAGAGAGAGAGAGAGAGAGAGAGAGAGAGAGAGAGAGAGAGAGAGAGAGAGAGAGAGAGAGAGAGAGAGAGAGAGAGAGAGAGAGAGAGAGAGAGAGAGAGATGGAAAATTGTTGGAATGTAAAAATGAAGAATGTACGAATGAGAGAGATCTAGAGTGTAGTGCCCCATAAAGATACAAACTTTGTGAACAGTTCCAAATTCAGGCAATGCAAATATTATATGGATTTTTTTTGGATCGGTGGTGATACCAAGGATATGGCCTAGCACTATGTCATGCATGACTAGGAATTGGCATTATCCAGATTCAGATATATGCATTTGTCGTGCACGACTAGGAATTGGCATTTGTTTGGATTCAGAGATATGCCGAATAATTAGCATTGAACAAACATGATTTCCAACCAGTTTAAATGCTTGGCTCGTAAAGAGTGAACGCACAGGTCGTCAATAAAATTTCAAGAAGTGTTTGTAAGAAACCCTTAAAAGCATAGCTCATCACCCATTGGAAGGTGCTAGAAGCAATGCATAGTCCAAATGGCATTACCCTATAGGCGTACATATCCCACTTAGTGGAGAATGCAATTACTTACTTAAGCTTTAAGTATTGATAAATTTGAGTTTTTTTAGAGAAAATATCTTTGTAACAAAAATAAAACTAGGGCTTAAGAGAGAGTGTCATATTAAGTAAGCATAAGTTTATTTTACAGTTCTATGGGTTTGGAATTTTCGTTTATAAGACTGTATGTGTGTCATGTTGATGGCACATACTGTGTAGAGTCGGGACACGGGTCCGTAACGGGGATTGTATTGCCATGTAGCAATACCCCCTAAAAGAGAGACTCTATATATGTACTCCTTTATCTCTTTTGTGAATATCCTTTGCTAAGTTATATGTGAGGTTGTGGAGTGTTTTTTACTTCAGTTGGTGAATAATGTATGTGATGCTTTGCTTACTATAGTAGTTAACATCACAGAAAGGGAAACGAGGGAGTCGAGACTCTCGAGAGCAACATCATAGCGCGGCGAGGTGTAGACGGATAAACCGTAAACGCCATGCATGTGACACATCGGGAAGCCTTAATCGCATCACGCATCTTTGCAGCAGCAGATGAGAAAAATCAGCAGAATCAGATGTATCATGCACAATGTCACCTACGTATCACATGAGCTGTAGCTTGTAGCCTTGTAGTAGTCAACAATGTGTGTAGAAAGATTCTCGGATGGATCATTGAGCTGTAATTATAGGTTTGTGTGCTCAGCTTGCTGCTTAAAGAAGATGGGATCAGTGAAAGAGTGAATGTGACTAGTATCACTGTATCACTATCAGAGACTCAGACTCTATATTCTGTGCAGCAGTATGGGGAGGACTCAGGAGCCTGGAGCTAAGTTGAATACGAGCTCTATTAGAAGTTGGGCATGGGTTAAAGACAGCGACGTTTACGCCTGGGCTTGCTATGATAATTGATTGCGACACTTCCCCCAAGTTATTAGAAAGCAAGAAGGATGCATATGGATTGAAACTTATAAGTAGAAATAGGTGGGTGACTCCAGCAGCTCGTAGCTTAAAAGGGCCTATCGGTGCTGCAGATCATAAATGAGCACGGATTACTGTGCAAGGTGCATGAGCTGCTCAGTTGCCTTATAAGTTTGCAAAGCTGATGGGAGAAGGTGTATTCAAATTTCATGCCATCTCAGTGCTCACTGTCATCCTTGAAACCTTTCAATCCGCAACTTACGTGTATTGGCAGTAGCTTGATAATATCAGGAGCAAATCTGTTACAATCTCTAGTTTCTGTGAAAGTTTCTGCCTCTGTTGAAAGGAAAAATTGTCAAGAATTCACGGACTGTGATAAGACAACAATAGCTACTGGAAAGAGAGCGATCTGTCCAGTAGACGTTACCATCAGAATGAAGGCATCATGTTCTTGCAGGACTCTGCGAATGGATCTAAACAAGTCCGTTGGGGTTTCGTGCCTTTTTGTGATAGTTCTCATTTGCTCCATGAAGATGATTGTTCTGAGAGTTTGTGGGCAGGCGGGGGGGTCTGAAGATTGGCTTCTACGATCTCAGTTGTCCCAACGCGGAGATTATAGCTAGACAGATTCTGAGATCTGCTGCAAACACAGATCCCACAGCCACCGCAGCGTTGCTACGTCTCGCCTTCCACGACTGCCAAGTTACCGTGGGTTACTCAATACATTGCATTACGTCATAGAGTACTTGCATATTGCATTAAATCCAAAGCCATTGGAGTCAAAAGAAGTGAGAAGTCTTAGCTCTAATACTGCTGCATGCGGCCTTCTTACATTTTTTTTCTGCTGATCTCGCATTGTAGGGCTGTGATGCATCCATTCTTCTCAAATCCTCAGGGAAAATTAAGGCAGAGACAGCATCGGACAAAAATTTTGGTATTCGGAGGCTCGACATCATCGATCAGATCAAGGCAGCTGTGGAATCAGTCTGTCCCAACACGGTCTCTTGCGCAGATATCATCATCATGGCTGCCAGGGATTCCATCTTCTTTGTATGTATCAAAAGTTTATTATTCTTCATCATGCGTGGCTGACTAATGTTTGGGTTAATCGTGCTTCCTGGCTTACTTTTCATCTGTAACTGATTTTGATCCTCATTGGAAAAGTAGACCTCTGGGCCGTTTATAGCAGTTGAGACGGGAAGAAGAGATCACGCAACATTCACCAGCAGGTTGGCTGCGGACCAGGCGTTGCCTGTCGCTACAGTGCCCGTGGATGGTTTACTGCAAACTCTTGCAGCCAAAGGTCTTGACATTGGAGATAGCGTTGCTCTGTTAGGTAAAGTATTTATTTGAGAAGCAGATTTCTAAGTTGTTGGAGAGAGAGAGAGAGAGAGAGAGAGAGAGAGAGAGAGAGAGAGAGAGAGAGAGAGAGAGAGAGAGAGAGAGAGAGAGAGAGAGAGAGAGAGAGAGAGAGAGAGATTGTCTACCCTGACACTCACACACAAATGGATCATGAATGCTGACATATTGAGAGGAGCTCATACACTAGGAGTTACTCACTGCATCAACTTCCTAAACCGTTTGAATCCACAAGATCCAAGGATGTCACCTTTCTTCTCATCGGCTCTCAAGTTCATCTGTCGCCTTCCATCATCTTTCAACAACAATATCACCTTCGCTCCAAATGATCTCACCAGCTTGGTTTTCGACAATCAATACTTCAGGGATCTACTGGCAAGAAGAGGCTTACTCACAGTAGACTCCGAAATCGTCACCGATCCCCGCACATTCGAATTTGTTTCACAGTTTGCAGCAAATCAATCCCTGTTCTTTCAGAGGTTTACATCAGCCTTCCTACAACTCACACGTTACAATGTCTTGACAGGAAACAACGGACAGGTTCGAAGCAAATGTAGGTTCTTGAATCCTTAGATTTCATGCATTATCCGATGCTTGATAAAACTGGGCATATATCTGTATGTAAGATCAACCGTTGGTGTTAAAGGATCTCGGTGCAGATCATGTATCTGCATGAAGCATCAGTACTAGTCGTGATTCCATATGGATGAATCAGCTTAATATGGCAGTTTAATGGAAAGAAACAGAATAGCATAACATTTTTTTTTTCCATACTTTCAATCTAAAGCACCTTTGTAACATGCAATTATGAATGATGATGCGTTTTTGTTAATGTAGCATTCTTATGAATATTGTTAATAAGAAATATTTTTAGAAATTATTGTACCGGGTGGAATGCCGTGACAGAGGGCCTTCCTTGTGGGGAGGGCCCTTGCCCAAGGGGAGGGCACAACTTGCAAGGAAGGCCCGAGGACCTCGGGACTTCCATGACGTAATGCCAGGTGAGAAGGTAGAGTGAGAATGCACATTCCGTAGAGAGAGGAGAGAGAACACACATTTCGCAAAGAGAATGCACATTGTAGAGAGAGAATGACATATTCCGGAGGAGAGATAAAGGTGGATAGATATTATGCTCATGTACGTGCTTTCAAAACACAAAGCAAACCTGAGCACTTGGCATTATGTTGTGGAGCACTAGCTTAGAAACTACCACTGAATCTGAATGCAATCCAAGCTTAGCTTCAATTTGTTTACGTGTCCTTCTAGAGGACGTTCCAATCTCGTTAGGACAGACTTTGGTTGGAAGCCGTGCTTTGATAATATCTTTTGTTGCCTTTCCAGGTTTCCTTAGCTGAAAAACAAACACAAGATGTTTCCAGATATATTGGCCACCATTTCTGGACTATACTTTCCATTAAATAGATTAGGATGTTGTGTTTGAAACCAGTGTACCATACATAATTGATTCAAGTTCTCCATTTGACGATTTTGATAAATCAAGAACTCTGTACAACTAGAATGAATGACCAAGTGGATCATCATCATCAAGAGTGGCAGCCATGGTACCAACTTTCATGTCTTGTGTGAAAAATTATCAACTAGTTTAGTTGAGTTAATTTGGCAATTTGGAGGCCAAAGTGAAATTTCAACTTAGAGATAGTTTCACATTTGTCAATTATAAGGGCCTAAATAGGGATTTACTATTTTTGACAAGTAGATAAGGATGAGGTCATATTTGGACCCATTCTAATTGGCTAATTTTGGTACATTGCATCTAGACTAGATTTTCTAGCTTTCTGATGAAGTATCTAGAAGTTTCCAAATTAGGTCAAGTTTGGGGCAAGTGGCCAAATGAAATTTTGGAAGCTATAAATAGCTATACCTACATGGATAAATAATCATCATAGTTTCTTTCTTTGTGGAGAATTAATCTCTTGTGTTTCTATGTCCATCTCAAGTGTTTCTCTCTCGATATCTTGGTTTTCTATGTGTAGAATGTTGATTTCTTGGTAGATCATGGATCCACACATGTGAAGTATTGTACTTTAATGCTAATGTACGGGCATGGACAATATTAAGTCATATCTAAATGTTTATGATCAAATATTTGTGCATTTCTTAGTTCTAGCATGCATAAAGTAGTGATTTCTATCTTCTAGCTATTTCTAGATGTGCAACGAAATTGGCCCAAGATCTTGTTGATCCACTCTATATTTTTTCACATGGTATTAGAGCAGGTTGCAACCTAAATTTGGTGGATTTGCCAAATCTAGAGGTGGATTTGAGGGCACCATGAATTCTATGTGGATTTCAAATCTTGTAGTTTCAAGTCTAAAGTTTGTATCTTTGGAATCTTAAAGTCATTTTAGGTCAAAATACTTGTAGGTGGCCAATTTTTTAAACCACTTACTAGAATGTGGAGACAAAATTGCTTGCGATTGTGGATGGTACATTCTAATAGATGAGATATCTAGATTCTAGCTTTTGTATGTAGATTTTTCTTGATTCAATATTTTGCATTTTTGGTGAAACCCTATATTTGATAGGATCTCTTGATTTTAAGTTGATGGAATTTTTCAAGAGTGTGCTTCAATCTTATGTGTTGGCAAACGTTCATCATATTGTGTTTAGATCTATTGTGATAAAAAAATCATGATTCTGTTGGATTTATCTCCCCTACTCTCCTAAATCCCATTTTAATCTGCTTCCATTCATGCTACTTTTTTACTCACGTTGTCGCGCAGTCTGCATATTTACATGTAAATTCTCACAGGCGAAGAAAAGGCGAACAAAACGCGACACTGTATTTTTACACATATTTTGTGATAGGCAAAAAAGACGACACTGTCTTACAAAATGCCAAAGGCACCCTAGGAAGCAAAGGCACCCTGTATATCAAATCCCTAAGGCATTTCGTCAGAGTGACGCATTTTCACATTTTCACCAACGTTCACCCCAGCAAAGGCTGACGTCGCACCCTTTTCATGCTCACCCCATGCAACTGCGCTAACAGACTTGACAACGACTGTAGCCACCCACGATCTCCTACAAACAACACTGTAAAAATTACAGCAAATAAGGATCCTAAAACACTTGAAATGATGAGGGAAACAATAGATTATGATTTCATAAGATTAGCACAAGTTGAACCATCAAAATCCATCAAAAATCTATGCTTGAACCTCACTAAATGGCCCAAATCCTTGAAGAAGGCTTCACACGTGTGAAAGTACGGCCTCCCACAGTCTGAGTACTGTACACCAGACCTACATTCAATCCTATAATCATTAGTAATCACAAGTACTCAAACAATTATGAACATAGAGAGCAATTGCACCATTATGAGAGAAAAATCATGAAATTGCTTGATTGATTTTGGTGAGATATCATCACCTATATATACATGATCCATCACGGTTTTGGGCAGGTATGAGTAGCCCTAAACCTATCCCTAATGCTAATTTTGGTGGATCTTTCATCCCTACCAAGTTAGGGTTGGAATCTTGGAGATCCCTCAACAATGCAAAAATTACCAAAAATAGCTCCTATTTTTTCTCCCTTGTATCTAAGCATAATTTGGACTCATTCCAAAGGTTCTAACACTTAGGTCTACTTGAGAAAATCCTTATGAATGGAATCCTATGCTATTTGGCACGTGTGACAAGCCACATCATGACCATCTAACTATTTACAAGTCATATGACCAAAACTAGTCAAGCTAGAATTGTGAATTTTTAGCAAACACATCCACTTTGTACTTTCTTCATCTGCACACTTGTAACATTGTGTATATATACTGAATACCATTTGCGTATTCAAATTGATTAAGAGATTGAAGAACAAGTGTGTGTAAATTTAGCATCAAAAGCTTGTAGATGCCTTTTGCATTGATTTTTTATTTGTCAGGAACAGGTTCATTCCTCTTACAGATTGAATTAGCTTTGTAGAGCACGTGGTTTCGTCCGCTATTGTCTTGTGCTCTACCGCATTATTGACATGTATATTTTGCTATACTTAATCTGATAACAACTATTTTGTTCTGCGTTCATGTTGCTATGCTTACTTTTCATTCTGTTTGATTTTCTAGTTGCTCAATCTAATAATCTATTTTTAGCGAGTTAATATTAGTCTAGCTATTGACGACTAATATTTAGTCTTGTCTTTCGCGAATCATTCACGACTGATTATCAGTCAAGCTCAGTCTAGCTCTTCGCGAATCATTCGCGACAGATAATTTGTCTAGCTATTCATGATGAATTATTCTTTTGGTGTTTTATTAACGTTTGTACGTATCAGAACGACCGTGATTTTCATCAGTAACGTTGTATTCATTTCTGATAGGCGTAGTCATGCTTAGGGAAAGAGAAATATAGCTCATTTCGCTACGCATGAACACTTTCTGTTCGAGTTAGTTTCTTGTTCGAGTTTCGAGTTCGCTCTTTTTTCGTGTTCGTTTTCTTTTTGAGCTATTTTCATTTCTCACACACGACACACCCTCTTTCTCCAACATGGTATCAGAGCTATTTTCGTAGCCTGATAAGCTTCCACAATACAAGACTCTACTAGCCGATAGAGTAATTGTTTTCTTGTTTTGTAATTCTATATTAGATTTTCATACTTAAGTCATTGATAGTTTCTCCTATCACTTAGACTAATCTTCCACATGGATTCCTAAGGGAAAGCCAGTCCCATCAGGGACAAGCTTGATGGAGCCAATTACCATCTGTGAAAATTTAACATGAAAACTGTACTAATGGCTAAAGAATTGTATGACGTTGTTATAGGTGAAGAAGGAAAACCCAAAGCAAACAATGCAGCAATCGCCAGATGGAAGCTGAAGGATGGAAAGGCTTTTGCGCTGATCATCCTCAACATTACGGATACCCAGATCGGCCATGTATCCGAGGCCCAGACATCGAAAGAAGTCTGAAACATCTTGAGCACACTATATGAAGTGCAAGATATAGCTTCTAAGATACATCTCAGGAAGAGTTTACTCCCTCAAGATGGTGAATGGTGATTCCCTACAGAATCACATCAATCAATTCAAGAACCTGCTAAGGCAAATGGCCCCTGTCGGATCTATCATAGACGATCAAGACGCAGTGATGCAGCTGCCTACAAGCTTGCCAAGCTCATACGACAGTTGGGTGATGATCATCATGACACATCCAGAACTGACTCTTTCGAGAGTCATTACTATGTTGTTGTAGGAAGACATGCGGAGGAACGAAGCCTCAAGCTCCTTAGCTGATTCTCACACCTTATACACCAACAAGAGCATGACTAAGTAGAAGAAGAAGAAAGGCAATCAAAGCCAGACTAGAAACCAGCTCAACACAAAGAACAGTCGAATCCGTAGACGAAGAAGAAGCTATTTTGCAGATACTGCAAGTGAAACAACCACGAAATTCAAGACTGTCGGATACTTCAAGCAAAGAACAACAACAAGAGATAGTTGAATCAAGTGGCAAATGCAGTTGCAGAAGCTCCATAGCCTATTCAAGAAGCAGATCATGATGCCTTCATGACTAGCCATCAAAGAGCATCCGGCGACAGTTCTTGGTTCCTGGATTTCGGAGCCACTCAGCACATGACCAGTCTCATTGGCTGTTTTCGAGTCCTATACACCTTACAATACCCAGAAATTTGTTCACCTTGGTGACAATAAAGGTGAAGGTACTATAAGATTAAACTTTGCAAATGATCAATCGAGGCTACTTTCTAAACTCTTGTATGTACCAAATTTGTCTACAAATCTGCTCTCTATAAGCAGAATCACAGATCTAGGACATAGAGTAGAATTTGAATGCGATTAGTGCAAAGTAGTTGATAGGACAGGCAAGATCCTAGCACTCGAAAAGAGGCATGTATACTTGTATAAATTAAGTCATTGCTTTTCTGCCTCTAGTCAGGCATTCAGTACTTCTATTTATGCAAATAAAAGTTTACTTTGGCATTACAGACTTGGTCACTTGAATCATGCTGCTATACAACAAATGTCTAGACAATCTATTGTTCTTGATCTCGAATATCCTCATGATAAAGTTGAGTTACCTGTCTATCAAGACTGTCTAGTTGGTAAACATACTAGGAAACTATTTAAATCAAGCCATCAGCATATTGCTAGAGAATTGTTAGACATTCTATATTCAAACATTTGTGGCCCGATGAAAAATCCTTTGTTGAAGGATGCAAAATATTTTATAGCTTTTATTGATGAATTTTCTAGAAGGACTATGATGTATTTTATAAAGAAGCAATCAGAAGCCTTCAACTGCTTCACAATCTTCAAGGAGCGTGCAAAAAAGGAGACTGGACTGACGATCAAGGCTCTAAGGTTAGACTATGGTGGAGAATATATCTCCACTACAGCTTACGTCCAGAACAAATGTTCGACTAAGGCCCTCTCAGACAAGACACCCCACGAGGTGTGGACAGACTCTAAGCCTTCTATGAAGAACCTAAGAGTGTTTGGGTGCGTTGCCTATGCGCAAAAGACACGAGAAAGAAATTGGACTTCCAAGGTCTCAAGACCATCCTGAATCAGCCTCCGATCTCTGGAGAGAAGCTATGGACAAAGAGTATTCCTCTCCGATCAAGGACCAAGCATGGTCATTAGTCGAAGCTCCTATTGGCTGCAATATCATTGATTGCAAATGGATCTTTATGATCAAATACAATGCCAACAGAGCAATTGATCGAAGAAAGGCAAGACTAGTAGCATGAGGATTCACTCAGATCTCGAACGTCAACTACAACGAGACTTTCAGTCCAGTAGTCAAACATTCGTCGATCCGAATGCTCTTGTCTTATGTTGTAGCTGCCAACCTTGAAGTATATCAACTTGATGTACAAGTAGCTTATCTGAATGGAGTTATACAAGAAGATATCTACACGATTTAGACCAAAGGATACATTCTGGAAGGTATGAAGAATCATGTTTGTAAACTCCACAAAGCATTGTACGGCTTGAAATAATTTGTCAGAGCTTGGTTTCAGAGGATCAACACATTCCTCATCGAACAAGGATTTAAATCAAGCACTGCTGATTGCAACGTCTATTCCAAGTTAGTGCAGCAATCCTTCATTATCATCACCTTATACGTGGATGATACATTGCTCTTCAGCAACAATACCAATTTGGTCAAGGATTCCAAGCAGATGTTCTTTTCAGAGTTCGACATGATTGATCTGGATGTCACTTCTGTCTGGGCATTCAAATCCACAGAGACAGAGCAAAATGACTGATTCACATCACTCAACAAAGGTATCTTCACAATGTTTTTAGCAAATACAATCTAACGAATTGTAAATTAGCTCACTCACCAATAGATCCAGGCCTGTATTTGTCAAAGGACCAATGTCCCCAGACCAAGCAGGAAGAGGAGCAGATGAGAGAGCATCCTTATCGATCGATTCTTAGATCTCTCATGTACACAATGGTATGTACAAGACCAGATATCTCTTTTGTAGTAAGCTCACTCAGCCAATATATGGCTAATCCTGGCATTACCCATTGGAAGGCTCTCATAAGAGTCATGAGGTATATTTGAGCTACCATGGACCATTGCATCTGCTATGGAGATGCCAGCAATGACAATCTTCATCAGCTCAGTGGGTATTCTAATGCAAGCTGGGGAAGTGATGTAGACAATCGTAAGTCCACATCTGGATTTACATTCTTCTTCAACGGTGGCCCTATCTCATGGAACAGTCGTAAGCAAACCTCTATCGCACTTTCTTCTACAAAAGCAGAATACATTGCTGCTTCTCAATTTATTAAGAAAGAGTTTTGGTTGAGAAATTTACTGTCAAACATTGATCTGTATCAGTACAGCCCTATAGTTTTATTCTGTGATAATCAGAGTGCTATTGCCTTATCAGCCAACCCTAGATTTCACTCTAGGAGTAAGCACATTGAAATCAGATATCACTACATCAGGGGCAAGCTATGTTTATTGATAAATTGATTTAAGTATTGATTTATCCAGGGGCATAAATGGATTATAGCTAAGAATATATTGAATCTAACAAACTACATGTTGAGGGTTGTGAATTAATTTACACAGATTCTTGTGTGAAGCCTACAGGAATGCGTTGTGGGGGAAGAACCCAAAGAACCCGCATAGCAATTGCGGTTGTAGCCACCAGAAAAAATGGAAATGACTCTCTTGTTTGGAGAGAGTTTATGGTTTTTGAGGGCTAGCCTCTTTTCCCTAAGGTTTTATTAAAAAAACCATGTGAGGACTTTAGTAGCTTTGAAAAAAAAAATCGCATGGTGAGGTTATGGCATGTTTGCTCAGCTATGCTAGTAATTGACTCTTTTTTCTACTTTTCACATGTCAAGCCTAATCATGTGTGTTTTTCTACAAAAGAGTTTGTATGGACTTAAGCAAGCACCAAGGAGTTGGTATTCTAACCTTAACATTTTTCTACTTTCTTAAAATTTCAAGATAAGTGAGTGTGATCATTCACTTTACTATAGATTTGTTGGAAATGATATTGCCATTCGACCTCGAAACTGTTCTGGAACAAGAAAAAAGAACCAAAACAAGAACACAAGAAAGAAGTGAAAAAGCCAACAGATTTTGAAGTAGAGAATCTGTAAACATTTGGCGCCATTGCCGCTTGCCCACTCACATTCTGAAATGATCAATGCTGCAACACTACCCTGATCAGATCCATCCAAGAAATGTAAAACATTTCAAGATTTGTTCACAACTCAAAACGACCTGCAACCACCCCCCACACGTCCTACATGCATTCTCAGATCTTTCGATGTCCTTTATCCAATAAGGGTGGCACTTCCTCTGAATCAATCTTTCGAGGGGGATTTTCTCATTTCAGGACCGTATTATAATGCTGCTTAGCTTGTTTATTCATCATCAATCCTGTGATCTTGTCTTTCTTTAATATAACTTCTTTGAATGATTTTACTGTGAGCTCATCAGGAACATTACGCACTCCAAATCTGGTCGGATCCATATGATTTAGTCTCTGCTCATCCATAAGTTCTGCATTGCCATCATAAGTCAAGGCATGACTCACAGGAATGAGTTCATCCTCAATCGGATCTGGTATAGGTTCCGTTGATATCCAGGCTACATTCAGCACATTCAATGAAAACATGATTGGTGTATCCAAAGTTTGATCTAATAAGGAAATCTCGCTCAAATCAAATTGATTATCTTGTTGACACATGTATCCTGTTGTACAGTCAATTGTTGCAAGAGCTTCATTCCAATTGACAGTATCCGTTTGAGAATCGTAATGAACTCCCAAATTTTTCTCTGGTCGATCACAAGTATGATCTGTACATGACAAATTTTCATCCTCTTTTTGAACCAATGGTTTGATAGTCCAAGTTGTAGGATCAATTTTAACTACACGTTCACGATTTTCAAAAGTGATTTTTCCGGTACCCCAGTTATGAATTACTTGCGCAACTCGTAACCATGGATGTCCTAATAGAATTCGGAAGACATTTGGCGCTTCTGGTAAGTCCATCACTGCAAAAGTAATGACGAACTGTACTCCCGCAATTCTGACAAGTATGTCTTCCACCATTCCTCGTGGACGAACTGTCGTTTGATCAACTAGCTTAATAGCAAAAGTAACAGGCTTAATCTTTGTAAGGCCCCATTTTGCACATAGCTTTGTAGAAATCAGGTTAAAACCTGAACCTCCATCTATCACAACTGCTTCTTTAGGAAATTGTCTATGTTGTATCGGTAGAGTGATATTCTTTTGTTCACTTTCCCAAGCGGCTCCAACATGGAGTACTTCGTTAGATTCTTCAAATCCAGCACAAAAAAGTGGCTCTCGATGGACTTCTGGTTTTTCTTGAGCTAACTTTTGCACTAAGACTTCTTTTGCTTTTGGCACCAACTTCAGGAACTCTCCCAATGAAATATTGATCTTGTTAGACAAAATGTTCATGAGTAGTTCTGTATGTGGTGCTTCTGGTTCAGTCATCTTGAAGGGTTCTTCAAGATGATTTAACTGATCATTCATATCCGTATGTAAATTTCTTGGTGGCTGCAATGGTGAAGAATGAATTTCAGTTGTTGCTTTAGCAGCTTCAAGCTCCTCTTCTTCTTGCAGATGTTTGATCCACTGTCTCATATCCTGATATCTTTGTTTTTCTGTATTAAGATTTGGATAGACTCATGATGCTGTTGGTATATCATTCAATGGTATAGAATCAGCAAGTACTGGATCCATTATTGGTTCTTTCTGCTTTTGTGCTCTGGTGACCACCATCAAGGTTGCACTTGGTTTATTCTAAGATACTGGTATTTGCTTAATTGTTATCAAATTTACAGGTGTTGTAGCTGACGGTGGCTTTGGTCTTGCTGGACAGTCTTTATAGCAATGCCCGTAACCACAGTCACGATAGAATGGTACAAATTTTTCTTTATTTGAACATTCTGCAACTCTGTGATTTTCTCCACATGCAAAGCATCCGAGTGGTGCTCTGGTCCAATTTTTGGAGGCTCGTTGTTGAGCAGCAACATAAATGGCATATTATTCTGAAGATCCACCTGAAGATCCACTTGCTTGATCGTTTCCATAGTTCCATTGCTCAGCATTTCCATCAGGTTCTGGTTCCATCAAATTGGCTGGAGGAGCAAAGTGCTTTGGTGGGGCAGGTAAAGCTAAACATTCCGGGTATCCAAGAGCAGATTGTCACAGTCTTACTGCTGGATTACGTCCATACTGTGGTTTTCGATATCCCATCTGGGCATACCGTTGTTGAATTATCCGAGGGTTGAAGTTGCAAAAAGCAGTCTCATGATCCAGTGAATTACACAGATGGCAAACACTGATTTTCATTCGTTTTTTCAATTGAGGACACTCGTTCGCTGTGTGATTTCCTGTGCAAATAGAACACCAAACATTTTCCCTTGTAGGAAAAGTCTTTGCAAGCTTTTCAGGTTCCTTGTTTGCTTCCCCGTGGAAAATTTTCAATGCTTTGATCTTCTCATCAAATTGCAACTACAACTTTTCCATCTATTTCTGCTGGTTCTTCCCAAGTTTCTTGAACTCATTAAGCATCATTTCTGCAGTAGCATTGGCATTCGTTGATGCAATAGTGGTGGATGTTGTAGTAGTCTGCCCTGCTGTATAAGGCAACATACTGATATTTGGCTCCTCATCTGAATCTTCATCCTCCTCCCGAATTGCATCGTCCATAGCATTTTGCAAGAGTGCATACTCATTATGGCATTTAAACTCACATCTGATCCGTTTAGGTAGATCTGACAAAAATCACATAATCATGGCATTTTCGTTAATCAGCTCAAGTTCGCATTCAGATCTAAGACATTTCACCCATTCAATGTAATCTCGAACCATTTCCCGCTTTCCCATTTTAATTTTACTTAGAAGTAGGAAAGGGTCTTCCATAAACTTTCGTGGTTTGAACCGTGTGATCAGGGCTTGCTTAACAATCTCCCAATCTGTATGCTCAGTTTCATCTTGATTATAGTACCAATCTTGTGCTGCGTCTGTTAAGGCCATAGGAAACAGCTTGAGTTTATCTTGAGGATAAATCTCACCATAGACTTCACAAGATTCAGCATAGATCTGAAGAAATCTAATTGGATCTGTTAATCCATTATATTTGGGTAGATCCAATCGGGGTGCTCTTCTAGCAATAATTGGATTGACTTCCTGTGGAGCACCTCCAGGAGCAGCTCTAGGGGCAACCATCTTCACAAATTTAGATCAAATAGATAATGAGATTGGATCTAGATTTTTCAAAAAACTTTCTCAGATTATATCTACTAGATTTATTCCACTTTTCAAGAATCTGATTCTATATGATAAAAATTTTTTTCGAAATTCGATTAATTGATACTTCTCAAAAATGATAAGTCTCTCAGAATCCAAATCAAAACATATCAGATTTGATCCAAACCTTGACAGAGACTTGATCTGGTAAAAAACTAAAAATAGGACTGGTGAAGGTTCACTAGGCAAAGGTTGTCTCGGCGAAGGTTCATCGATGTTATTTTGGAGAAAAAAACTCTCTGAATACTTTTCTGACAATTTCTAAGGAAATAATCTTCGCCAACCTCTCAGGTGAAGGATCTGACATAGATACAACTATGGAAAATCAGACGAAGGTTTCTGACACAAAAAATTATAGTTTTTGTAGTCTGGCGAGGGTAAAATTCAAACATTTATGTGATCTGATCAAGAAGAATCTTCGCCGAACTCAAAAATACTATTTTACTATAAAAAAAATGTTCAGAAATCTCGGTGAAGGTTCAAGAGTGATACTGATATTTTTGCAAAAAAGTGACTTTTTGACAAAAATATGACAATATGACAACTGATCCTATGAAAACCTTTCTATTTTTGGTATTATTCTTTGCCGACCTGGCAGTAGATAGATCTGAATCACACCTAAGCACAATGAATCAGGCGAAGGTTCTTTTTTGTATTTTTAGGGTTTTGAGGATTTTTTGGTGTTTGTTGAAGGTTTTTCTGATGTTTTTGAAAATCTGCTGGGAGTTAATCTTCGCCTTTCAAACTAAAGGTTCTATAAACAAAACCAAAGGTTTCTGCAACTCGGCGAAGATTTCTTGAAAGAGGATAAAAAATTATCAACTCTGATGATGCTTTTTGCCTCTTTTTTGACCAATATGGTAGATTTGACCAATTTTTGTTATTTTCTCTGATATCTTAAATTCAAATGCATCTTAAGATTGGTGATCTGAATAGATTTCCCTATTATTAATCAGATTAGATCTCAAACAAGCCAATCCACTCAAATCAAGCAAAATCAATCCCGAACTAACCCTAAAATGCAGATCTAACACTATTCATGCCACGACAAGATGCCTAATGCAAGCTAACCATCCAACAATCATGCTGCAAACTGAAAAATTGGTGTAGCTCCCCGACAACGGCGCCAAAATTGTAGTGGGTTTCTTTTTTTGCCTAACCTGAATCCAAGATCTAGTCAATCTAGCATCAAAGAGACGGAGTTAGTTGTCATGCTTAGGTTCGTTCCCATGAAAGCGATAGTTTAGTTCAGATTTCAACATGAATGGAGGATTCACATCTATCTCTACATCCATTAACCCTACTCTTTAACACTACTCATCCCTTAACACTACACATCCACAACAGAGATAGCTTACTCTTTCTCTCTCTCCCTTTCTCTCTCATAAAAAATATAATAACCTACAATCCCAATAACACTCAAATTCAACAATTAGCAAAATACAAATAAGCATGAGAGATGGAGAAAAAGTGACAGAGAGCAAGGACATTCATCAATCCATTTCTGAAGAGAACCAATCTACTTTATTGAAATGAGACTATGAACATGAGGAGCAACTCGAGTTGGTCCTTTCTTATAGTAGAGAGGAGGACCCTGACCTCTGAATCCTATTGGTCCAGTCTTGCCTCTCTTTTTATTCAAATTTAAAAAAGTGTGGGAACCATCAAAACTGGAGGGAAACCCGACTTTATTCACTAACTTGACATTTAGTCCTTGCGACATTAAAAGTTCCGCAAAAAGGCCTAAAGTCCTTTTATTAACTTTTAACTAATCAATCAAATAAATGTGTGATCATCGGGTTGAACTTACACATGCAGGGTGCGAAACACCTCACTTATTAACTAGGGTTAGGGTTGCCTTGAGATCTGCAAACCCTCCAACACAGGTACAGATTGAATTTGCTGCATCAGATCATCAATGCATAGCAGGGCCTGAAGGTATTCTTCATGAGAATCGGGCCCCCTGCAAGTTGGGGTGGCTTCACTAGATAGCTCCTTCAGCTCAGCCAACTCTTCCTCGACAAGAGCCTTCGCATCCTCGAGTGGTTGTAAGAACTCGACTCGATAATTTTTGAGCATTTGGCCTTGGAGCTGGTTCAGCTTTGTGAGGTCTACTGTGATCGAGCCTGCATTGCTGCACAATGTAAGAGCCGCTTCTGTTTTTATTTGTGACATTCGCTCCTCCTGCAAATATTTCTTGAGAGCGACATTGTGTTGATTCGCAGCCAACAATTGTTGTTTCAAAGAATTATTTTGAGTCTGAAAATTTTTAGACTTGGCCTCAATAGCCTTATTAGTCTGCTTCAAAGAATCAGCTTCATTTATTACGGTCTGGAGTTGTGTTTTGAGAGAACGATTTTGTTCAATCAGTTTCGTGTTGTCTGATTTGAGTGAATTGATCTTCTCGTAGGATTCCTTTAGAGAGTTTTGGCATCTTCTCTCTGAGTTGACAAACTCCATGGTGAGCTTTTGGTGGTACTTGTCAAACTCATAGACTTTAGCCACTAAGTTCTTGGCTCTTTCTGTCATGGTGCGAAACCACTGGGGCTAGTTAGCTAGTTCGTCATCATCTTCAACAGGTGCCCAAGTGTCACCTTCTACATTTTCTCGTGTCTTTTCTGATGTGTCGAATTGAGTTGCATCATCATCCAAGGTAGATGCACTCCATTGCTTCTGGGATGTGGAAACAGATGCTAGCTTTGATGAATCAACAATTCCATCTGTATCCATAGCCATGGTTGGAACTGTATCTGGTTGAGATGGTGCAGCATCAATCTCCATAGTGGTGGTAGCTACTACTTCGACTGCTGGCGCAACATCTGCTGTAACCGGGATGGGAACGGTCAGGAGGCTGGAAATATCAATTGGCTTTGGAGCCAATATCCTTTCCGTTAGCATGTTTTTCTCTTGATCAGTCAGAATTTCAAAGTGAGCACATAGTTGCAAAACATGTGCTCCGACTCCAGAAAACTTTTTGTGTTTGACCCACCTCAAAAAGGCCTTGTATGCAATACATCGAAGCAAACATGATTACTGGCTAGCACGTCCAATATATATCCATAATTTTGAACTGAAATTGTCGCATCCGCATTCGTCAAAAATATGGTTTGATTCGCATATTTACATAATAGCTTGAAGGTGGTATCTCTGATCATCGAGATTTTGTACCCCTTCGTGGGTACGAAATAGTTGTTTAGAAAATGGGCCGCTTTATCCACTGAATCTTTGTTTGTCGAAACAATCTTCCCATCCAATCGTAATCCGAGGGCTGTGTAGAACAGGTCTTCAAAAATGGTGAAAAATTTGTCTCGCACATGTACTTTGAAGTCCACCTCAGAGACTGAGTGGATGGAGTTCACAAATTCAGTACTAACTTTAGATAGGCTGATGGAAAGGTCCACTTTCAGATCACCCAACCTGCATCGATCCAAAAAGGACTGGATGGATGCCAGGCGGATTTTTGCACATGCTTTCCAGATGATAGTAGAGCTAGAGCTCGATTTAGAAGCCATTGCGTTGAATGATTGACGACAGCTCCATAGACCACAATAAGGTGTAAAATATCGCTTTGATCGCAAAGAGAGTTAGCGCAGGAAAGCATGTAATTGTAGGAAGAAAGTGTAAGGAAGAAAACTGGAAGATAACTATGTTATACAATAGCGATGTGGAAGGGATGATGACGTGGCATGGTGACATGACATCTGTCATTTCCATTTATGGAGGACGTGCATGGCTCAGAGTTTCAAACTATGATTTGATAGATCCATCGTAATGACGGAAGACCGTTTGTGAAAAAAAAAGAAATAAATTAAGAAGAAACAATATCCGTTTTGATATGTGAGCGTACACACGTCTGAATAATGTTCATGTGGCCATCATCTTTTAATGGAGGAATACAAAAAGTAGGTCGAGAGATTCTCGAAAATATGCTAGAAAGGTTCTAGAAAGTTTCGTGAAACCTTCTCGCAGGATCCTAGAAAATGATACAGAAACCCACAAAAATTTCTCAAAAAATTGGAGAAAAATGCTAGAAAAGATTGTAGAAAAAATCTCGAAAATGGTCCGCAAAAAATTCTCGAGAAGTTCTCAAAAATACTTTGAAAATATCTTGAAAGATTGAAAGAAGTCTAGAAAATTCTTGAAAAAATTCTCGAAAACACTTTGAAAAATATTGGAAGGTGGTAGAAAATTCATGAAAATTTCTAGAAAAGATAAAAGAAAAGTCGCGAAAAATACTAGAAAAGATAAAAGAAAATTCGTGATCAATTCCAAAAAAATACTAGAAAAGAATAAGAATAAAGAAAATTTCGATCAAAGGTAGTATTTCTTGAGTCTGGACCCATTAATACGTGTAGGTAACAGTTCACCTTCAAGTGATTGAAGTTGTACAGAACCATTCTCAAACACCTCTATGACTTTATAAGGTCCAAGCCATCTCATATGGAGTTTTCCGGGGAACTTTTGATGTTGACTGTCATATATCAGTGCAAAGTCATCAACTTTAAGATCACATTTTTTGATACGACTGTCATAGTTCTTCTTCCTTTGTTCCTGGATTTCCTCCGTTAATTTGTGTGAATTCACACGAGCTTCAGCTAGTTCTTCAATATTGGTCAACTTTTCTTTAATACATTCTCCATCTGTTCTTTGAGCTTGAATACGAAAAGTTTTCACCTCAAATTCAATAGGCAAAATAGGATGCATACTATACGTAAGAAAATATGGTGTCTGTTTCGTCGTGATCTTTTCTGTGTTACGATAAGCCCAGAGAACTGATGGTAGTTTTTTATCCCAATCTGTTGCATGTGTAATAGTAAATTTGTTCAGGATCTTACATAAAATTCCATTAGCTCTCTCTGCCAACCCGTTTGCTTTTGGATTATACAGTGTAGTTTTTCTGTGTTTGATCAGAAAATATGTTGTCAGCAGCCGTATAGTGTCATTTAGAAAATGTGTACCTCGGTCACTTACTAGTTCAAGTGGACAACCATATCTTGTGATTATACTTTTGAATAAGAATGCGGCGACAGTTTTCGCATCGTTTCATTTCGTCGCCTCTGCTTCAACATTCTTTGTAGCATAATCCGTTGCAACAAGAATATAATGACATTTCGTATGTCGGGTCATAGGTTTAATTGGACAGACAAAGTCAATTCCCCACTTCTCAAATGGTGCAAGAGGTAGGATTGGTGTCAACGGCCAATTTATTGCTTTTGTAGGCTTGCCAAATCTCTGGCATGGATCGCACGAACGAATAAATTTGATACATCCTTAAACATGGTTGGCCACCAGTATAATCCGTTGCAACAAGAATATGATGACATTTCGTATGTCGAGTCACAGGTTTAATTGGACCGACAAAGTCAATTCCCCACTTCTCAAATGGTGCAAGAGGTAGGATTGTTGTCAACGGCCAATTCATTGATTTTGTAGGCTTGCCAGGTCTCTGGGATGGATCGCATGAACGAATAAAATTTGATACATCCTTAAACATGGTTGGCCACCAGTACTTGGCAGTCAATATTTTATTAACAGTGTTCTTTAAAACAAAGTGTCTGCCAACATCTTCTGAATGTAAGGCTTGTACAACCTTTTTAATATCGAGTTTCGAGAACATCTTCTTAGTTGATGATCAGCACCAAGCTTGTACAGGACATTATTAATAATGGTATAAAGTGCTACTTTATATTGAAAAATTGTCCTTTTCTCCAAATCATATCCATTCGAATATATCTGATCCTTGAGATAAGTAATGATATCAGAATATAACGAATTCGTAGATGAGATTTTGAATAAGTTTTCGTCTGAAAAATCATCATTAATTGGTTTTTCAACTTTTCTTGTGCTGAGTTGCGATAAATAATCAGCATTCGTATGTTATTTTCCTTAGCAAAGTTCTACTTGATAAGTGAATTCCTGTAGAAGTAGAACCCATCGAGCAATTCATCCTAATAAATCAGGTTTATTCACAAAATACTTTAGAGCATAGTGATCAACATGAAAAATGAAAACATATCCCAGCAAATAATGCCGAAATTTTTTAGCAGTAAAAATCATTCCAAGTGCTTCCCTTTCTATAGCCGAATAATTTTTCTCTGAGGCACTTAGTTGTCGACTTGCATAGTATATGGGATGGTCTTTTTTCGGATCGTCCATCTGGCTCAGACAGACACCAATAGCAAATGCAGATCATCAACATAACTATGAAATAGAATAGCCCAATTGGGTGGTCTCAGAATAGGAGCATTGATCAACCTCTGCTTAAGTTCTTCGAACACGATCTACTGTTCATTCATCCACAAGTATTCTACTTGTTTCTTGAGTAGAGGCATAAGAGCAGCGACAATAAACGTATGATTTTGGATAAATCTTCGATAATAGCCGACATGTCCTAAGAAAGCTCTTAGTTCACATAAATTTGTTGGTATCAGGAGGTTCTTTATAAGCTCGACTTTATCTTTATCGACCTCTATTCCTCTGTTTGATATTCTGTGTCCAAGTAAAATTCCTTCTTTCATACCTAAAAAACATTTCTTTGGGTGAAGGGATAAACAAGTATCTCGACACCGTTGCCATGTAATTTTTCGCTTCTGTAGATGTGTTTTTATGTCACTACATACACAAAAATCATCAGTAAAAATTTCAAGAAAAGTTCTTAGGAAGGCAGCAAAAATTAACATCATAATTCGCTGAAAAGTTACTGGTGCGTTGCAAAGACCAAAGGGCATTTTGTTGTAGGCATAAGTGCCCCAATCCATAGTAAACGTGGTCTTTGAACGATCCTCCTTTCTCATTCCAACCTGATCATAACCAGAGAAACCATCACAGAAATTGTAATGCTCTTGACCAGCAACCTGATCTAAGATAGAATTAGTGAAGGGCAAAGGATGATGATCCTTCCTTGTGACAGCATTGAGCTTTCAAAAATCTTGACATATTCGTATTTTGTTAGTCTTCTTCTTTGGAACAACAACAATGGGAGAAACCCATTTACTACTCAAAACGTGATAAATAATACCTACCTTAAGGTGCTTGTTGATTTCGTCTTTAACCATGAGGGAGTACTTTGGATTGAGATGATACTGTCTCTATCGAACATGTACAACATCTTCGTTAAGATCAATACGGTGCTCTCCAAATTCTGTAGGTATACCTTTCAAATCGTCGAGCGACCAAGCAAATACATCTTGGTACTCCTTCAATAATTTCGTGAATTCAGCTAATTCTATCTCTCCAAGTAACTTTGAGACATGCACAAATCTGCCAGGTGCAAGTTCAATTAGTTCAGTAGAATCTGGTAGAATGAAACCTTCTGTCATACAAGCCTTGATATGGCCAAAAATTTTGCGCATGGTTGACTCCATAGATATATTCTTGTCGTCAGCCTGGTTCTTATTACCAAATTCTTGTTCAAATTCATCAAATTCGTCATTTGAATCATCATCAGACTCTTTAGAGTTCGTGTTTGCAACTTTTATTTCTTTATCCAAAACATCTGCTTCAGCGTTGCAGGCATCAAAGAATTTTTCTTCGTCAGTATTCTCATATCATTCAAAATATTGCACTTCGATGTCACATGCATTAGAAAAAATATTTCGTGCATAAGAAGAATCTTCTGAGGTAAAACTAGTGTCAGACAAAGGAGTTTCACCTTCGTATTTGTCACGACTCAAGGTGATCAATTCTCCAACAGACTTTTGGCGTGTCGAATCTGCTAACTTGATATTTCGCTGTGTTGGTTGAATGTCAATCAGCCCCAAAGCATGAGCTGTGTCTTCTGTTATTATGTTCACGCTTGAACCAGAGTCTATCGACACTTTTTCAATCAAACATCCAACAATGGTAACATCATTTTCAGGTGCGCCAAGATCTCCTAATTCAATAGACAATACACCACCATCTGGCAAAAAAAACTCTTTTCTTCTTTTTAGGGACAAAAAGACCTTTCAATTTCTTACGGTAATAAGTGTTGTCTGCCAACAATTGCTCAAAAGTGATGTTTGGATGAAGAGATCCAATATCATCACTATATCATAGTCCTTCGTCTTTGATTTCGAGATTGGCTTGTCAATAACGGCACTAGGCAATTTAGTCTTCGGTATTTCATCGTTCCCTTTCTCGAACGTGACCACCTTCTCTGCAGCAGCTGACTGTAGTCCAATATTGATAATTTCGTTCACTTCTGTTGAGATTTCTTTTGCAAATAATTTTGCAGCATTGCGGTCATATTCGAGGTCATCTTTAAGATCTTCTTTGGTTGTAGATTTGTTCGTTGACTTGTTCGAAGATTTCTTCTTCGAAGAGTTTTTGCACTTCGTTGAAGATTTCTGTTCAGGTTTTGAAGAGCCTTTGTTTCTTGTTGTGAATTTGAATAGCTTTTCTACATCACTTGGCCAGGACTGGTCTTTAGTTTTCGCCAATTTTCCTTCAATAATATCAATCCTCTACACAATAGCATCAGTCGAAGTTTTTGCTTTCGAGTCTGCAACATCTGGTGTTGCTACATATTGGTACTTAGGTCACGGCTTCTACGGCTGAGGGTAGTTAGGATACTTGTGGCCAGGCTCCCTACAATTTGAGCATAACGGTACGTAACCAATTAGCTTTCGTGGTTGAGGAAAGTCAAGTGAAAAATGTCCTAGCTCTCCACAATTGTAACAGTTGCTCGACACTGGTTAAGTTGTGGTTTGTGACTTCATCGCTGGTCCAACAAATTCAGGAGGATTGTGTCTTCTTGGTGCAAACTTTGGTCTATCCTGCTGGGCTGATGCTGCAGTACCCTGAACATAATTAGTAGTTGCATCATTCTGAAAAATAAAGAGTACCTCCTGGGCAGGATCTTGAATATACTTTACATTCACAATGGTGCAGTCTTCTTTAGAATGTCCAGAAGTTCCACATTTCGTACACCACATTCCTAAGTTAGAAGAAGCTTTTGGTCTTTTGTTTGCAACTTTAGAGATCTATAATTTCAAATCATTAAACTTGTTATTAAGATCAGCCATATTACTCTTCCAAAGCTTTTCAACTTTAGAAGTTGACGACTTATCCTCGATAGTTTTCGTGTCGTCCTTTCGTTTGGATCGTCATTTACTTCTTTTATCTCCTTTATCAGCTTCTGATTCCAATAAATCACTGCTTTCAGACTCCGAGCTTGAAGAACTAGAACTTGAGTCAATATCTGAATCATCTTTGCTATCACTAGAATCAGTTTTAGAATTACAAGATCTTTTAGTTGAGCATCGCTTTCGTGCTAGTTTCGAGGTCTCGAAGTTCTCAGCACTAGCTATTACTGCTGCTAAGGAAGTCATGTCCCCTTGTCTGCAATATCGATCAATCTTTGGTGGTAAACCAGCCAAAAACCATTCGATCTGCATATCAACGAGATATACACCAGTTAGTTTTCCGATAAGATTCTTAACCTTTCGTGTATATTTTCGAAGGGATTCTTTAATTTTCTTCTGAACATTGTTAAGACATCCGAGAATTCTAGATTTATAACCGATTTCTCTAAACTGGTTCAGAAACGCATCTTTCAGTAATAACCAGGTCGCTAGAAAGTCTGTCTGACCAGAGAGTAATTCATTAAATGCAGTAGAGATTGCTAGTAGACTCAGGATCACTCACACTCAACAATTCGGAGAACAAATATAAGAGAGAATAATCCTCAACACTCTATTCACTTCTTCAACCTCTCACAAATACATAAACTCTTCCTCTCCCGATGATCAAGGCTGAAGCGTATGATCAATATATGTTCTATGAAGCGAACAAACACACCTCTAAAACTACAGGTGCGTCGCTCCCGTGAAAAGGTCTAGTTAAGGGTAGAATGTATGTTCTATTATACCATAAGAGGTATATTTAACTAAGAGTTAAAATAACTCTAGTTTAATATGTCGATTCATATTTAGCCGTTTCGCGTAGATGACCTAGTAAATGCTCATCCAAGACAACGTTTCCCTTTTAGAAGTCTCGTCCTTAAATACAAGGCAAGTCTTTAGGAGATATATTCTCAAAAAATGACTTAGGCCTCTTCATGGTTTATATTTATCTAGCTCATATCTTCATTTTCGAGTACATCATGTCATATTTAGGTTGATATTCAATATTTAACAATTTCATGGCATCACAATTGTTGAGTATCTGATGCTAGGACAACCGAATGACTCTTTGACAAAAGTATAGAAGAGGCAATTGATTCATAAGGCTCAACCTTGTCAATTGATTGCAGGTCAATTGTATCATCATGGATCAGACAATATTCTACGTAGATGTGTTTTACCGCAAGAAATATCAGATTTAATCATGTTTTCACATGATGGCATGGGTGGAGGACACTTCTCTACAAATATTATTGTTCGCAAACTTTTGCAATCAAGTTGTTGGTGGCCTACGCTTTATAAAGACACAAAAAATTATATTCAGACATGTGATGTTTGCCAGCGAGCATGATGGCGTACTAGACAGAACTATGAACCCTTACATCTGGTTTTATCGCAAGCGCCATTTGAAAAATGGGGACTGGATTATGTTGGTCCTATTCATCCTGCTGTGCAAGGATCTTAGGCCCGATACATTATTGTAGCAACTAATTATATGACCAAGTGGGTTGAAGCCAAAGCTGTCAAATTTGCTGATGCAAAATCTACGACCAGATTTCTCTATGAAAATATTATTATCAGATTTGGATGTCCGATCGAGATTGTCAGTGACCGGGGTACACACTTTGTTAATCAAACGATAAAGTGTCTACTAGAAGATTTTTTTTATTATACACAAATTTAGTACTCCATATTATCCTAGAGGGATTGGCCAAGCTGAATCTTCCAATAGGATTCTCTGCACTATCATGACGAAAAAAGTTGAAGCAAGTCAGTCTGATTGGGAACATAAACTGCATGCAACATTATGGGCATTCAAAACCGCTTACAAGAGTAGTACAAATCAAACACCCTTTCAACTTGTTTATGGTCAAGATGTTGTCATGTCGATTGAATTTTTAATACCATCTTTACGCATAGCAGCAACAGAGCGGTTAAATGATGATAAGTCTTTACAACTACGTCATGAAGCTTTGCACAAATTGTGTGAAACAAGATTGATGGTAGTTTATGCGTTAGCAGCAGAGAAATCCCACCGACATGATCATTGTTTACACAAAAAAAGATCTGAAAGAAGGAGATCTAGCACTGATGTACAAAACCAAGCTGATCAAGGAGAAATTGAAGTTTACCGGTGAAGACCCGTATAGAGTGAAGAAAATCCTGAACTATGGAACAATGATTCTTGAACACTTGGATGAAAAACGTTTTGATACTCCTATGAATGGTAGCCGATTACGCAAGTTTTGGCAGCCTGCTCCACCAGTTCAGCCAGCATGATCCAAATGATTTCTTATTTTTATTTGTTTTTCAATTTATCATTTTCACTACTTAATTGTTAATCTCTTTTGGAAAAGACAGTATGAAAAAAAAATGAAGAAAAATGAGAAAAGACTGATGAGCAAAAGTAAAAAATGTCATCAGATCAGAACGTAGACAGATCTTTATGGGAAAATGACTTGGAAAATTACTTTCTTGGTCATTTTTTGCACAAACTTTGTTTAAAATTGTTCGTTGAGTTTTCAAAACAAGATCCACCTCAAATATACCCTTACTGAGTTGGGCGAACGTTCTTTTTACCAATTGGTACCTGTTTTGAGTTAGGCGAATGATCAGCTATAGGTTCAGATTTTGAAAATTTGCATTTATGACAGTACTTGGGTGAAGGATCCTCTTGGGCAAAGGTTTGCCAAACCTGAAAAACATTCACCGGATAGGTTCAGAGCTCCAGAAACCTTCGCTGAGATTTTTATAGCCTATTTTCACAGTATTGGACAAGCTTGCAAATTTTGGTTCAGAACTGAACAACCAACTAGTACATTGTCTAATGGACCCTCCAAATCAGCCTATAAAAGGATAGAATTTGACTTCATTCCTCACTTGTGCTAGCGAAGCTCTTGCCAATTTTTCCAGCGACCAAAGCCTTCAAAACTTTCCATACTGTTTTCTGATATACACTCGTGCTCATTACTCTCAATTTCTGCTCTTTTCCATCATGTCTTCCACAGATACATCTCAGTCGCCTCGTTACACTATCCATCGTGATGTCCCATCTGCAACGGATATCATGATCCTTCCTAGCACAAGCATGGTCACTCAGTGGATGACCTTTGCGGAGCCTCTTCTTACTGCAATGGGTATTCATGAGAGAGCCTTCTCAGGGAGAATCAACATGGATTTTATCACTCTTGCCTTCAGTACTTGGAAGGAAGAGAAATCCAAATTTTACATTACCTTTCAGGGAGCCACACACAAGGTGCGGATGACTGAGGCCGTCCTTGTTGCCATAGGGATAGCATCTGGTACCCAAGCCTCACCGAACCATAAGCAAGCCAAACAGGCTATTAAGCCTTATATTGACACTACCAATGACCTGCACTGGACTAATGACGACTATCTTCTAGAGGCCAGTTAGCACGATTCCTACCGGAGCTACTCCTGTTGCTCCTGCTGCTATTGTACCCACTACCGTGGATTCTGGTGATGCAATGGGTCTTGTTTCTAACTTGTGTGCATGATCCAGACATTTATTGATGAAAAGAAAGACATGTCCAAGCACATAGCCAAATTTGGGACAGAGAATACCCTGATTAGCCAGAAGGTTATTCAGATCAACCGCGAGCTGACCATTGCCAAGCAACATGAGGCCAAGTCCGAAGCTGATTTGAAGAAGGCCAATGAGTCTGCTCAATGACTAGAAGACTATGTGGCGACCCTTTAGAATGCACTCACTACGGCGCAGGACAAGGTTGACAAGGCAGTCCAAGATTCCAAACAACAGGTCCTGTTGCTAGTCGGACAATTGGACTTAGCAGCATTGGAACGCGAACGACTTCAAGGTGAATTGGATGCCACCACCCTTGAACGTGATTTCTACTTACAGACCCAAGTGCCTGATCGTCCAGTACACCGGATGAGATCAAATACTTGTATCGCAAAGTGAAAACCTACCATACTACATTGGCGAGTTTCAGAAAAAATTCGATAAACTCAAAAGGACGGCAATCACTGAGTTAGGCAAGGCCAACAAGGCCATTATCGAGGATTATGAGAAAGCCGTCGCTCAGGTGTTGGAAGCCGGGCCTCAAATTCCAGTTCCATTGATGCCACAACTCTCGCCTCAGCACTAGGATCAGGCCAGAATGGATACAGAGTTGGATTCAGGCATGGAACGGGGTGGAGCCCCCGAAGTCGCAGAAAAACAGCCAATTTCATAGGCAATGCAAACAGGTCCATCTTCATCAAGGACCACACCTTTGTTCAAACGACCAATCAGCGTCGAGGACCAGATCCAAAGCTTTTTAGCGCAACATCCTGATGAGTCCTCGCGTGGTGGTTGGGTCATCAAGTTTAAGACCTCTGAAATTGAGGCCGACAAAGAATTGGATAAGATACCCGCATTGGGGGAGAGTTACAGTTTTTGAGAAAACTACGGAATCCATCAGGAGTTATGTGGCCCGCTCTCGCCAATTGCGCGTAGATCCATACTACGTACTAATGCCGCGTAGAAATAAGTGGAATGACTATTACAAAATGTGCACCTCTTTGGTGCAATTTTAGAGCTTGAACCAAAATGTACGATCATATTCTGCATTTTCCAAGACCAAAGAGTAGAATATGCATAAATTTAACCTTTTAGACTAAATTATTCTATTCTAAAGGTTGCTAATTATTCACAATTGATAACATTCATATACATCTATAACTAGTAGCAATTATTTGGTTAGAAGTTTTGTCATGATTTTCAAGGTTTTGATATATTACATTTGAAAAAATGAGCTCAAAATTTTATCCAATAATAACTCTCATAGATGTATGCCATACTCTCACATGCCTCATGCATGGCTAGTTCGAAATGTTTAGAACCTTCTTGGGCAAGGAGTTACAACCTCATTTTAAGTTACAATTCGGCCATCAGTCATGCATGTTAAAAATCACAAATGTTTGAGTGTTGTATTCAAATATTGAAGCTTTTGAATACGTGATCCAGGAAACCTATAATCAATATAATAAGACTTTATGTAAAAGCTTGTACCGCTCACTATCTTTGTTACCAATGAATGAGACATTTTTTCATCCAAAAATCATATCAGAATTACAAAAATTAGTGGCAATTTTTACATTATTGCCTTGCAATTTGCATGCTATCTCAAATACATTTATTTTATATAGCTCATAGAGTGTGCACAAGCCTCCATTAGCTCAAAATCATCATCATACTCAACTCGATCCACCAACAAAATTCATATATGCAAAGTCAAATGTAAGTTTAGAAGATTTCATTGACATCTCTCCGTTAGTGTTACAATACGATGATATTTTGATTCCATTCGATGTCAAGTTCACCAACTTTCTAGTTAGTCTCCTTGGCTTGCATTGATAAGATTGTCACATTGATAGCTATGTTAATACAATAAGACCTGCCTCAATCCTCCACCTATTATTGCCAACCACTTATGAGCTAGTTGTTGGATAAACCTCTTACACAAACAAACCCTTGTGGTACATGATTACTAAGACACCCTTAATCCACTATTAGCCTCCTTGATATGACATCCCATACTACCACAAGTCTCTCCTAAGGAGATGTAAGCCTAAACATTAAATAGGTACCAAGAACTCTTCACTAGAGCATCTTAAAAGCAAGAAATTCGATGATTTTCTATCATCTTGTGCAGGTTTTGCAGCGAAACTAAGGACGTGGTGCCTCACCTTTATCTATCATTACGGCTTATTATCGTCAACGAGTTTCTATGACTTTACAACGCACTCAGGCACTTGCAATACTTCGACGTGCCGTCGTTGCAGGAACAGCTGCTTCACAGCTTCTTGCACTACCTAAACTTCCAACTATCTTTAACTAGCGACTTACACCAAGCAGTAGGCTTTATGTAGATACTCTACGAGATTGTTGCTTTGTGATAGTTGTACAGTATCTCAATTCGCCTTATGGCCGTTACGCTTTCAACATGCATTCCTTTGTACTCTGATGGGTTTTCCCATCTTTTATTAATAAAAACAGGAAGTTTCATAAAAGCAATGATAGCAATAATGACTTGCCCTATCGTGCCCAAAAGATACTTGTAAGGTGAACTCGCCACCTTACCCTATTTAGTTACTATTCCTACAATCTCGTGCCATTTTTGAAGTCAACAATGTTAAGTCAACTCTATCTTTAGTTAGACAAGACAAAAGCGCCAATTGTATTGGCTCAAAATCTTGCATGCACAATTATATAGGCTGTACCATCCCAAATACTCACATGCGAGTTTGGTCATGAGTGTAGATGCAAATCTAGGGTCCAAACATGAGAGTGTCTCACACACGGAACCCAAGTGCATGCCCCCTTGCTTTGAGTAGGTTTGCTTATGGGACAGACGGAGAAGCCTTGCCATGTGTCAAGTAGTAGTAGGCTTTCAAAATTTTTAATGGGTGGCTTGCTAAATCATATGGCTTTTCTTGGCAGTTCACCAAATTGATTCTTCCGTTTAAAAGGATCTTCCGTCGTGCCTCCCTTTGGTACATTTTGACGGAGAGTTAACGTCCGTCAGGGTGCTGAGGAGGAAGATCGACACAGAAGGAAGGAGAGAGAGAGAGAGAGAGAGCGAGCTTTTCTGCGATGCTAGTAGCTTTTTGCTGCTCCTGCTTCCACCACTAGTGCGTGCTGCTGCAAATCAGATCTTGTTAATGATCAACACCATTGCAGCGGAAGAGGGGTTGCAGAGTGCTGTTTTCAATCCTGCAACTGTAAGCAAATAACAGAAGTTAACGCTTGGTAGAGTCAGAGGCATTTTGCAGCAAGATCTGAGTCCAAAATGCTGGAATTAGCTACCCCATTTTGACGCTATGTCAATAATTTGCAGATCTGAGGTTCTCAGATCAATGTTCAACATTTGAGGTCAGGAGAATCAACAGGTTTGGATTTTAAGGCCTCTTAAACAGGAGTTTTCTTTCATACATGATCTTTATGCTTAAATCACACTATGGGTCCTTGTTTATTTCCTAGTCTTGGATTTGTGCTTTCTATTCTCGCCCTAGATGGCAGTCCTTGTCCAGCATTACTCAGATTTGTTGATTGTTTCATAATATGCAGAAATAGGTTTTGCATTGTGGTTTCGCCACCCCGAAAGCCCTTACGCTTGAGAAGCAAATATGTTGACAAAGTTTGAGACAAAGAGTAACAGGGTGAAGGGACTGAGCTTTCATCCACGGCGGCCTTGGATTTTGGCTAGCTTGCATAGTGGAGTCATTCAATTATGGGACTATCGGATGGGCACGCTTTTAGATCGATTTGATGAGCACGATGGTCCAGTGCGTGGAGTGCATTTCCACATCTCGCAACCGCTTTTCGTCTCCGGAGGTATGCCATACTCGAATCCTCAAGAAATAAACTCTCTTCTTTACGTTTCCGAAGCACATGTAGTAACGCCGTATAGAAGCTTTGAATCCACAAGGAATTCCGTTCTTTAACTATTCAAGCTACATCTACTAAAAATGTACAGAAGCTTTTTGCCTCGACATGACTTGGGCAAAATTCTCTTCAAGCTGGCCGATTTATCATGCTTCAAACCCATCTCGAGTCAAGTCATTCCCTCTATTTGCCTGACTAGATCCAAACCGGAAATGGTGTTACATCCACGCATTTTTCAACATCTCTTTATGCTTGGTTCGTCGTCACTGCCCCATATGGTTATGACTCAATCAGGCCTTTTGTGTCTTCTGCCTCCATGTGGCAGGTGCACAGCTACTCCTCCAACTTTGTCATTGCGTTGATCCATCTTCTAACCTTCACACTCTTGTCGTGCAGGTGATGACTACAAAATTAAGGTGTGGAACTACAAGCTGCGACGGTGTCTCTTTACATTGCTAGGACATTTGGATTACATAAGAACCGTACAGTTTCATCAAGAATACCCATGGATCGTAAGTGCTAGTGACGATCAGACCATCCGGATCTGGAATTGGCAGTCTAGAACTTGTGTTTCTGTTCTCACTGGGCACAATCACTATGTCATGTGTGCTTCCTTTCACATCAAGGAGGATTTAGTTGTGTCAGCTTCTCTTGATCAGACAGTACGGGTTTGGGATATCAGTGCGTTGAGAAAGAAGACTGTATCTCCAGCAGATGATATATTGAGGCTGTCACAGATGAATACTGATTTATTTGGTGGAGGTGATGCAGTTGTCAAATACGTGCTTGAAGGTCATGATCGTGGTGTGAATTGGGCTGCATTTCACCCCTCATTGCCTCTTATTGTATCTGGAGCAGATGATCGACAAGTAAAGCTTTGGCGAATGAATGGTATTTGGATACTTTTCTCATCTCAATATACTGACACATGGAATCCTTTCTATTCATATGGGCTGTTTTCATGCAGTACTGTGTTGTATGTATGTTGTAAGATGAAGTTAATTTGCAAGAGGACCCATGCTGCATGAATGTGCAGTTGAGTTAAATGCTGTTTGGCACAGAAAATTTAGGGGTTTGTTTTTTTCTTGTAACTGGGAGGAGCTTTTTTGGTATAAATTTGAACCCTGGTTCCTGTTGATGCATGTTCCAAGGGGTCACTAAATCAAAGTTCTCTCTAATTTTATAACTCTGAACTTTATCCAGGTATGAGCATGTTCTTGCTGGTTTTCAGAAGCTACCTAATGCACAGTCCTTTTACTTAGTATCCGTTTCCAGTACATATATATTCTACAATGTGTTTTCATGTTGATGACATGTTCAATAAAAAGGGGGTGAAATGGTTGTGCATTATTGTGATTACAAGCACTCTATTGTTATATAATCTTTGTGCCACTTGCCTCTGCCAGATACTAAAGCTTGGGAAGTTGATACCCTTCGAGGTCATGTGAACAATGTATCCTGTGTAATCTTTCATGCTCGCCAGGACATTATTGTGTCAAACTCTGAGGACAAAAGTATACGTGTGTGGGATATGTCCAAGAGAACTGGGGTTCAGACATTTCGAAGGGAGCATGACCGGTTTTGGATTTTGGCAGCCCATCCTGAAATGAACATCCTTGCTGCTGGTCATGACAGTGGGATGATAGTATTTAAACTAGAACGAGAAAGACCTGCCTATGCTGTGTTTGGAGGAACTTTGTATTATGTGAAGGAACGCTTTTTACGGACTTACGATTTTGCATCTGCTAAAGATAATCAGCTGATTTCTATCAGAAGAGCAGGTGCAACTGGGATGAATCAGGGACCGAGAACACTTGCTTTTAATCCTGCAGAAAATGCTGTGTTGATTTGTTCTGATGTCGAAGGGGGTTCATATGAATTGTATATTATTCCCAAGGACAGCGTGGGTAAAACTGAAACACAAGAAGCAAAGAGGGGTCTTGGAGCATCGGCAGTATTTGTTGCACGAAATCGTTTTGCAGTGCTGGATAAAGTACACAATCAAATCCTGTTCAAGAATTTGAGAAACGAGGTCACCAAGAAGTGTCCTGCTCCGTCTGCGACCACGGATGTGATTTTTTTTGCAGGCACGGGAATGCTGCTTTGTCGCTCTGATGACAAGATACTACTTTTCGATGCCACACAAAGAACGATTTTGTCAGAGATCAATGCTCCCTTTGTGAAGTACGTTGTATGGTCAAATGATATGGAATTGGTTGCTCTCTTGAGCAAACATGCACTTATTATTGCGTCAAAAAAGCTTGTTCAGAAGTGTACCGTACATGAAACAATCCGCGTAAAAAGTGCTGCATGGGATGACATGGGTGTTCTCATTTATACCACTCTTAATCATATGAAATATTGTCTTCCTAATGGAGATAATGGGATCATTAAGACATTGGATGTGCCTGTTTACATCACTAAAGTATCTGGGAGCACAGTCTATTGTTTGGATAGGGACGGCAAGAATCGAATCATCCAGATAGATGCAACAGAGTACCTGTTCAAACTTGCTTTGTTACAGAAAAAATATGACCACGTGCTTCAAATGATTAAAAGCTCCCAGCTGTATGGACAGTCTATCATTGCCTACCTTCAACAAAAAGGTTTTCCTGAAGTTGCCTTGCACTTTGTAAAGGATGAACGAACACGATTCAACTTGGCGATTGAGTGTGGCAACATTGAAGTTGCCGTTGCTTCTGCGAAGGAGATTGACGAGAAGGATTACTGGTACAGGCTGGGAGTGGAGGCTTTGAGGCAAGGGAATCATGAAATTGTTGAATACTCTTATCAGAAAACAAAAAATTTTGAAAGACTCTCTTTCCTGTATCTCATCACTGGCAATTTGGAAAAGCTTTCAAAAATGTTAAAGATTGCAGAAATGAGACATGATGTAATGGGTCAATTTCACAATGCCAGCTACTTGGGTGATATCAGTGAGAAGGTCAAAATCCTGGAAGGATCGGGACATTTACCCCTGGCTTATGTGACTGCTGCAGTGCATGGACTGGACGATGTAGCAGAAAGGCTTGCAGGAGAGCTCGGTGAAAACATTCCACCCCTTCCTTTGAAAGAAAGATCAAAGCTGCTGCTGCCTCCAGCACCAATTCTTCGGGATCATAATTGGCCTTTGCTTCTAGTAAGCAAAAGTTTCTTCGATGGTACATTTGGTGAGGCCGGTATGGTGGCCGAGCAAGAGGATGAAGATGCTGTTGGGGCATGGGGTGAAGAGCTTGTCATTCCTGATCAAAATGGGGAAAATGGGCAGATCGATGTTGGTGATGATCAGGAGAGGGAAGCTGGACAAGAAGACGAAGAGGGAGGTTGGGATATGGAAGACTTGGAGCTTCCTCCTGAAGTCATTGCAAATGATGTTGCAGTGGGGGCTTCCCAGCCATCTGTGTTTATTGGGGTTTCGCCTGGTGCACCTACAAGTCAAATTTGGACCCAGAAATCCTCCCTTGCAGGGGAACAGGCTGCTGCTGGAGCTTTTGATACTGCAATGCGGCTTCTGAGTCGCCAGTTGGGGATCAGGAATTTCGAACCATTGAAGCCTCTTTTCTTGGATCTCTATCTGGCTAGTCAGACCTTGCTACCAGGGCTTGTGTCTGTTCCAGTCATAAATTTGGCTTTAGAAAGGGGATGGTCAGAAAATGCCAGCCCAAATGTGCGAGGCTCGCCAGCCCTTATTTTTAAGCTTTCATCTTTGGAAGAAAAACTAAAGCTAGCATATAAGACTACCACAGAGGGAAAGTTCACTGAGGCCCTTCGGCTCTTTCTTAGCATACTACAGACTATTCCAGTTATTGTTGTCGATAGTCGGAAAGAGGTCGATGAAATAAAGGAACTTCTAAGTATAGCAAAAGAATATGTCCTTGCTCTCAAGATTGAGCTGAAGCGAAAAGAGGTCAAAGATGATGCTGTGAGACAGGCTGAGCTGGCTGCATACTTCACGCATTGCAATCTTCAGCCAACACATTTGAGGCTTAGTTTGCAATCTGCAATGGCTATTGCTTTCAAATTCAGCAACTTCAATTCTGCAGCTCACTTCTCAAGGAGGCTGTTGGAATTGAACCCTCCTTCACAGGTTGCTACCAAGGCTCGGCAGGTGCTACAGGCATGCGAAAAAAATCCTCGTGATGAGCTGAATATTAACTATGATCCACGAAATCCCTTTGTGGTATGCGGAGCGACTTTCACTCCCATTTATAAAGGTAGTAAAGATTCTGCATGCCCATACTGCAGTGCAAAATTTTTGCCTGAGATTGCTGGAAAACTATGTCCTGTCTGTGACTTAGCAGCTGTGGGAGCAGATGCATCTGGATTACTCTGCTCTCCCACTCAGATAAGATGAAGTAAAACACCACCTTGGAAACTGAGACTCGCGTTTAGTCACTTGCAATATGATAATTTGGTGAGAAACTTGCTTCAAGTTCAATTTTGTTGTCATGCAGGTAGAACTTGTAGACTGCTATAATTTTCCATAGATGCAGAGTTATAATGAGTTTTTATAAATGTAGCTTGTATTTTGGATGTTGTTATTTCTCAATTTCCACATTCTTTCAATTCATTCAATGCAAAGTGTTTGCAAATGCTTTTGACTACGTGTGTTTTGAAAGTATTTTATTCGATTTGGAATACTGTATGTATGTTGGGATATTGCAAAAGAATGAGATTTGTTAGCCCAATGGGTAGTAATAAAAAACTCAAGTTTACTTGGCAAAGTGGTAGAAATACCTTCATCATTAAGTGGAGGTAGCGAAAGAGATTTCACTCATGCAAAACAAGAATTAGATTTCTGGAAAGAACTTTTTAAAAGCTCTAGGATCTTGCTGTCTAATAAGCCCTCTTTGTGGGGTGAAGAAGTATTCTTTGTGGTGAGAGGCCCATGTTTTAGGTGCTTTGTCTCTCTGTGGCTAGTAACTACGGAATTTTAGGCATGATACATGGATAAAAAGAACTTGCTACAGTGGTTTCGACAAAAAATATTAGAGAACAGGAATCTACTTTTGGAAATTACTTTCAGCAAGAAATTGATGTGTTGGAGGATTGTGGTCTAAGGAAAGGTAGGTCACTAGTCTTGAGGGTAAATTTGTGCTCCAAGAAATCAACTGGTAGCAGATCACTTACTGAAAATATTTGAGATGGTGGCAGGTTTTGTGCTGGTTTTATCCCCCACTGGCCAAAATTTATTAAAAAATAGTGAAATAATGTGGGGATCCAGCTTGCGAGTCCAAAGCCATCTATATGTTTATGATGACCGCCCAGCCAACTATTGTCGTACCCTTGCCTCACAGCGTCGGAATTTCGAATATACATGATAGCTTGCTGAGCGGCAGGGGACAAAGAATTAAACCAGGCTGATGATTATGGCTCTGGTGTCTATCTCTTTGTGAGGCACTTGTGTCGGGCTGGTTGGGTTGTTGGTTGACAGTAGCAGCAACAACAGTAGTAGTATCAGGAGTAGAGAGTTGGGAGGCCTGAATTTGAGCTGATTCAATACGAAAATGTTCAGCCTCCAACATCTCATCATCCTTTGTAGTATCCGCAACAACAACAACAACATCAGCAGCCGAATCTGAAGCTTTCGACTCTGAATCCTGTGCAGTTTGGCTCGGCCTTGCTTCATCGGCCTGCTTCTCAGAGTTGTTCTCGGCCCTTGGCAAATATGATTTGCCTATCATGATTTACTAGAATAGTATCTTGGACAACCAACATCATAAAAAGGATGGCCATGAAATGTTTGACAATAGCGTGGAAAAAAGAAATGTTAATGCTAAACATAGCGAGCAACAAATCAGCAAGGGCATATTGACACATATGATGTGCTAATCGTGTGCTCCCCAAGTAGTGATCCATGACACCTTTGCTTGGCTAGCATGAAGAGCATTAGAGTTAGCAATCAAAATGCGTTTTAGTATCATCAACCCGTAGGATCACATAGAATCGAACTTCGGTGGGCAAGCTTAACTCACCACACGTGGGAAGACATTATCAAAATGAAAGAGCACAACTTAGTATAAAAATTCCTAAACCAAGAGCAGTGACTTTTTATGGATAGTCTAGCTTTGCTGGGTGAGCATGGCCAATCTATAATTCTGAGGGTAGAGTTTTCACTCGCTCACATCTCTTGAGGAATGGAGGAGGTCGTCAATATTGACATGTACTATGCTGGAGGTCACCTTCTAAAGAAATGGATTTGATGCCATTATCTTTACTTATCTCTCTATCTTTTTGCTCTTGCCTTGAGCAATACTATTGTCACTTCAAGATTTACAAAATCTCTGTCAGTTCATGCTACTATTGAGATGGCCCCTTATGTTAGGGATCCTTATATATTACAATCAAGAATTGACTAATTGCCAATGACATCAATCCACAATGATTTTCGTTTAAGCTGTGAAGTCCATTCACGGAACTCATGGTGATGAGCAAAACTTAATTCGTTTTGCCTCAGATTTTAGTGGTTGAGTTTCGTTGATGGCTAGAAATCATGATTTTAGTTTGATTGATGTCAAACGCTACAAACTAAACTTCTTCAAAGCCTTGAGCATGGCTGGTATAGCTAGCAAAGTGCATTTGGGACTTGTTGGAGGTGGAGGGCATTAGGAGGGTGTTACACCCTATTGCATTCCCAATTTCAGTGATGTTGATTCTACGATAGCAAAAAAAAGATGCTATACAGAAGCACAAATTTTTGGAGGAAAAGATTGCAGGTTAAACTTGGAATAGATTGCAAATTTTGCAGTGACTAGCTATTTTTCAAGGGCGATATTGCAAGTCAGTCAACCAGTCAACAGCTAATAGATTTCAAACATGCTACACTGCATGGGTGGATAGGAGTACAGTCATCTTTTTCACCCTCGACTCCGCTTGGGTTTGGGTTCTCTCCCATGATGTTTTGAGTGCATTTCATTTGGGTTTCCCTTGCCCTTGCATGTATGTACACATTCTGCTCGCTCTTAATTGTTGTGGGAGAAGTTTAATATAGATTAGTTGCTCGAACACTATGTTTTTAGTTTGAGACACTTTTGAAGCTCATTTTAGTCCACATTAATCTGCACTCTTTGTGAGCAATACTGAACATTTATCAAAGTCTAAATTGCCTCCCTTTGAAGCTTTCATTGGTCTACAAGTCCATTTACAAAAATCTCTTTTAGAGCAAATTCATTCTTTTACATTTACGCAATCAGTTCATGAATTTCCATCGAATGTAATTAGGGCTCATCTTCTTTCTTGTGATGGCCCAATTGCAGGCACATGGTTGTTTGCACAACTTGTTATTCCACTATTACGACTTCCATCGTAATGGATTATTACAGCTCTTTGCACTCATTTGAAATTCAAACATCTAATTATATGAAGTTTGACTAAGTGCTCTTGTGCTCATGAATTTGATTCTCTTGGAATTCATCTTCTAAGATGTCTTTCTAATGGAGAAAGGAAAGAATGCCAAATAGGAGATTAGCATTCGATAGATGTAACTGTCTAGCTCTACGGAATAATCCTTTATTTTCAATGCATGATCATGCCCATCAAATTCGAACCATACGATCGTGACAAGCGCGACGTTTGATTCTAACTTTGAAATCATAGAGTCTATGAGATTGATTACGTAGACAAACATAAATTGATATAATATTGTTGTGTGAAAGCGTTCGATAGCTCAAACAAAACTATAAGAGAACATAATCAGATTATAGTAGATTAGAGAAATATACATTCATTTTGACATAATATTGAACGCAATAAGACTATAGGATTGAATTCACTAAGTAGCATGTACAAATCAGATGAATAGCGAGCAAAAAGCAATATCGGATGCAACCGCGTACTTGAAACTAACTCTGAATCGCTGCTCGTCTCTTTTTGATTCATTTTCGCTAATTAGCAGTGTTTCAAAATACTCTATGATCAGTCTATGATTCATTTTATTGATTTGATTATTTGACTTGAAAAATGATCAACTATCTATACTACTTAGGAATATCACATGAGCTTATCCAAATGACAATTTACGACTGCCATTTGGACGCTGATCGCAATTGGCACTTAGCCATAGTGAATTTTTAGTAACACGTTCCAATAACAACTGTTTTAATTAGTCTGCTAATCAATTGTTAAGTGATCTTGTAAATGTAAAGCTAGAATAATGCAGATCTTCCAGTTGCTATATATGTAAATGAGTGATTGAATCGAATAGAGATTAGAGAGATAGATCTACGACCAAAATTGGTCTTTCAGTAGCTGACTCCTCAGAGTTAGTGATTATATATATAGGGAGAGAGATACTCAGAACTTTAGCAATTGATTTGAGTCTGTAAGTAGGATCACGCGCTTATCAACGCAATTGTATTGTGATCTGGTTGTTGTTTTACGACATTATTATACAGATTCGCTACTGTTCTACATCTTTGCATTCTTGTTGAATGAAACTAACTCTCATTCCTCTTACGTAAACATCATTATCAGAGAAATGTATGGTTGTCTCTGACGCCTAAGTTATTTCTACATTCTCTTCATATCAGGTTATCAGCAATAGAGAATTGCATGGCAGTCTAAGACTCCTACACTGATAATCTTATTCAACGCAAGAACAACTCGCAATCTCCGTTCTCTAAGTAATCCACGATCCTGTTAATAAAAACTTTGTTTTATCAGTTGGCATCAACATTTATCAGAGTCAACAGATTGGTATCAAAATTGATAATTTTCATTTCACAAACCGACAAAGTGGTATCAGAGCACTGGTTTATTGGATTACTAGAGTCTAGGATTTATAATAGAACTTAATACGTTCTTGTTCTATAGAGTTAGTTCATCATTAGGAGAAATATGGGCTCAAAATGGGCCCTTTAAGAAGTTTGACTATAGAGAAAGATTAACAAGAGAGAGAAAACTTCCAGCAACATCTATGCTCATTTTTTATGATTCCGGAACTGCTCGTCACCCAACTTATATGGTTAACATGTAGCCTTAATTTCCATAAGCAAGAGACATCTTTAAAATTGCATCCTTCCAAATGCTATTTTGGAATGAGGGAAGGCATTTTGTTAGGCCAAATTTTTTTGAAAGATGGCATTCAAGCCGATATCAAAAAAGTTAAAATGATTTTAGAATTGAATGAACCAACCAATCTATGCAAGCTTAGGGGATTTTTAGGCCACGTAGGATACTATCGTAGGATAATAAAAGAGTATGCTATAGTAGTAACTCCCTTAAGAAGATTATTAAAGAAATCTGTTGAATATCACTAGTCACAACATCACAAGGACGCTTTCGAAAAATTAAATCAGTCCTTAGCAGAAGCAACTGGAGTTAGACCTCCAAATTGGACTAAGAAATTTTATGTATACGTAGACACTTCATCATTTGCAATTGGTGTAGTGCTTAGTCAAAAGGATGATCAAAAAGGCATTAGGCATGATCTACTCAGTGAAAAAATTTAGGCATTATCTACTAGGATATCCTTTTGTTTTTCATGTAGACCATTATGCATTGAAACATCTAGTAAATAAACATGATCTTTCAGGAAGGATAGCTAGATGGGTTCTATTATTAGATGAATTCGATTATCAAGTAGAGTTAAGAAGGGAAAATGATCACCAAAACACCGATTATATATCACGACTTAAAACTAAGAATCAATTTGAACCAATATCAGATGAATTTCCAGATAAGCACATAATGCACATTCAAGTGGAATCATCTATTTTTGAAGACATTAATTATTTCTTACAAGATCAAATTTATCCCGATAATTTCAGTAAGCAGCAGAAGACAATTTTTCTTGCGAAAGTAGGGCCCTACACGATTTTAGATAAGGTACTTTATAAGTTAGGAGTTGATGATAACCTTCGCCTATTTGGAACCCACCAAGATCACTACCATAATAAGAGCACTACATGAAGAAGATTCGGGGGGCCATTATGCGCTTAAAAGTACTGCCAGAAAAAATTTAAATGCTAAGTATTGGTGGCCTACACTTTATAGAGATGTTAAACTTTTCATTCAAAAATGTGATCCATGTTAGAGGATGGGGAAAGCCAGTTTCGCGACACATTGGCCGCTTACATCGATCATTCCCTTAGCATCGTTCGAGAAGTGGGGAATAGATTTCGTAGGGCCTATCAAGCCAACCACTCGTAAAACCCGTCATCGTTACATTCTCATTGCAATGGACTATGTACCAAGATGGTAGAGGCCGAAGCCACAGTTAAAAATGATGCCAAAACTGTGGCAAAGTTTTTGTTTCAAAACATCATCACTCGTTAAGGATGTCCCTTAGAACTTGTAAGTGATAGGGGAACCCATTTTCTTAATCAAACCATTGAAGCTATGTTATCGTTTTTTTCCATCACACATCGTCAAACCACTCCGTATAATCCTAAAGCAAATGGACTTACTGAGCAAGCTAACGGAATCTTGTGCAAAATTCTGAACAAAGCGACAAAACACATTCTTCCAATTGGGATCAAAAGTTGCCATCAGTTTTATGGACATATTGAACTGCCAAGAAAATTACAACTAGGCGGACTCCATATTACCTCGTATATGGAATGCACCCGATATTATCCATAGAATTTGAAGTTCCAACCTTCCGCATTGATAATGAGGAACGGATGGATGAAAATGATAGCCTCCAAGAGCGAATGATTGCTCTAATGCAGTTGGAGGAGGACCGTCAGTTAGCATAATGATAGCCTCCGAGAGCAAATGATTGCTCTAATGCGGTTGGAGGAGGATTGTCAGTTAGCATTAACAAAAACTAAATGGGTCCAAAATAAAAGAAAAGAAAATTTTGATCAATCGATCAAAAAGATCAAAATCAAACGTGGAGACTATGTCTTCTGTATGACAATAGACACATGTTGTTTCCAGGAAAATCGCACACAAGATGGATGGGACCTTATAAGGCCATTGAAGTCTTTAACAATGGATCTTTACAGTTAGTAGATTTTGAAGGACATTTACTTGATACTTGAGTAAATGTATCAAGAGTGAAGTGATACTATGGCTGATTTCTGAACAGAAAAAAGCAAGATAAGCTTTGTGATAGTCATTGTTCCATATATGCGACTTCGCGAATAATGCAAAATGTGTGACAATCATTGTTCATATAAATTTGCAAGCTCCATTGTATTACTTGTGTCGAAATATGCGACACTACTATGCCAAAAAATGCGACACAGTGCGTTGATTGCCCTTGTTATTTCACTATGCATTATTGCCAAAAAAAACTCGACACTTTTGTTAGTATGTTTGTTATTCACTTGTCACAACCACTTGCCCATTTTCCAAAATTTGCGACACTGTTTTAATTTGTTTCCAACTTGTTCTCAACAAACAAGAAATATGCGAAAAGCCTGACACCTTTGCTCCACGTATACTTTCCATTGTGTTTAGCAAAAATTGTGACATTATTGTGGAATTTGTTATGTGTTGATGGATCTAACATTCTTGATGTTGATGACATGGATGGTTCTTTGGATAATGTTGATGAAGAGATTTTGTCAAGTCAAAAGCCAAGGGGACATCAAGGCAAAGGAAAACACCTTCAAGGCTCACATATGATGAAAAAGGTAAGCAAGTTGTTGGAGGTACAAAGTATGCTTTTCTAACCTCTTTTGATGAACCTACATGTGTAGATCAGGCAATACAAAAAGAGGAGTGGACCCAAGCAATGGATCTTGAGTACCAAGCTCTTATGAAGAACAACACGTGGTGGTTGGTGGAACTTCCTAAGGACAAGAAAGCTATTGGATGCAAATGGATCTTCAAGGTGAAGACAAACCAATATGGATTGCTTGTACAATCAAGTGATAGTTTCATGTACAATCACACCCACCTAAGAAAATCAAACACATTGATTTGTGTCTCCTCACACATGTGAAAAAGTGCACATGATATCAGAGCCACTTAAGGTGTGATGAAATGCGACCATGGTCAAAATTTGAGAGTGAAAATCAAGACTAAGAGGGTGGTAGAGGATCTTGACTAGCTTCCAAGGAATTTTGGCATCAAGAGGGGCCCAAATCATAATAATTTAGATATGAGAAATATAGTACGGACTACTGTGCTCAAAGAAAATGTGTTATGCCCCCCCCTTTAAGGATTTATTCTGTTCTATGTGGTGATCCAAATTGTGCAGGTAAATACTTGCTAGAAAGCTATTTGAGATAGATTTAGGTGCAAGAGATCTCAAGTGAATAGTTCTTGAGTGTTTTTTTGGCTTAAAATAGAGTCATAGAAGTGTGTGAAACTTATGTGAATGGTGTGATCCAAATTATCTTGGATTTCCTTCATTTGTGAAAGGCAAGATTTAATAACTCAAGTTGATTGGCATTGGTGATGATCTCTCCTTTGTGATTAAGATCTTGCTAAGTGGATCTAGCTCTTTGAAGCACACATCTTAGTGAGAGAGAACAACATTTTTTGAGATTTCAAATCCAGCCCAATGATGGAGGATGGATTTGATGTATCAAGCTTGATGGAAAATTGAATAAAAATAGGATTTGAGAGCTAGTTTGGACATAGTTTGCAATCTAGTGAATTTTGAGATCAAAAGGGATCAAAATCATAATGAATTGATCCATGCTGGGTACTATATAGATGGAGGTGCTCAGGCATGTGTGAGGTCACCAAAATTTGGATGGTTGGTGTTTCTACAAGGTAGATCCAAATAGAGTGTATGATTGCTTGTTGGAAAGCTAGTGCATTAGAGGAGTTTTAGATAAAAAAAGACCCTATAAGAACTGTTGAAGAAACTCAATGTTTCTACCCACAAAGCACTTTTAGCTTGTGAGCCATTACCTACAAAAATACATGAGGTTTCTACATAGGCAGCGACCGACTCAACCGAAGTCATCGACGAGGATGAAGTCCCCATCTCAGCCAAAGTCTCCGACGCTAACACATTGCCAAGGCACCAGTCTCTACCGAAGTCATTAATGATGCTAAAGTCAAGACTCAGTGGTTGAAGTGACCAAAGTCCCCGAAGACAACAAAGGCAACCCTGTCCCCAAAGGCCGAAGTCCCCAACGTCACCAAAGTGTCCCAACAAGGACTCAATTCTAGCTAAGTGCCAAAGCCAAAAGTCGAGACCTTCCATGTCAAGTGTCGAGTACGTCGACTTCAAGATCCAAGCCCGACGAGTGTGACAGCTTGAATGTCACGTCTCCACCGTTAAGTCCTTCTAGTTAAGAAAAGTTCACACATGTAGTTAGCTGATGTTTTAGCTTAAACTATCTTGTAACGTTGAGCTAATTCAATTCTTGTAACCAGACCAAGTGTGCTATATGTATTGGAGATCGAATACAGACAAAGAGGCAAGAAGCATACATAGAGTGTGTGTGGAAGGAGGTCGATGAATGCAGTCTTACAGTAGTAGATGCATATTATCAGGCCAATGATTTCGTGCTAGTAGTAGCTAGTTCCTGGTAAGGGAGAATACCTCTCTTACCTCCACGCGCTGATCTGGAAAATAGACAACGCTCAAAAGATTATTGTTGTTGTACATACTGGAATAGTAAATTGAGTGATTCTTAGATTTGTTATCTATATCTTTCTAGATTTTTTAATGTGTGCAAATCTAGCATCTTAGAGACTCAGTGAAAAAAACACTTTGAAGTATCATTTCACAAGTTTGTACTTTGTGTACAAGTACTTCTTACCATGGCATCAATGGATGGAAATGGAAGGTCCAAATCAAGGTGCTACTATTGTGGAAAGATGGGGCATTTGGCCTTCAAGTGCTACAAGAAGAAAAAGGATGAAGGAAAGCAAAAGGAAAGGCAAGTATGCTACCACAACAAGGTGGAGTGTCCCATGGCATGCACATATGCACCAACAATCTATGATGGAAGAAAATCCTTGGTGGATTAATATTGGGACAAAGTCACATATCACTTGCAAAAGAGGGTATTTTTCTTCATTCACATTATACTCAATTTCTAAGGAGTCCATTTTTGTTTCAAATGGTGTTGAATATGTCATTCATGGAATAAGAACTATTCCTATTTGGCTTGAATCAAGGAAGAAAGCAAATCTTGAAAATGTGTTGTATGTCCCTTCATTTTCTAGAAATTTTGTTGAGTGTGAGTCAATTAAAGGATGTAACGTCAAGTTTGATTGCAATGTTTTCTTTATCATAAAAGGATTAGAGATGGTAGGCTCTCCATACTTAATATTTGTGTGAGAACTAATCACAGCTCAACGGGATTTACACCCAGTTGAAACGAGTAGCAACAATGGAGACTAACTAACTAGTTGATTAGCGTTAACTAGTCATGTGATTCGACGTTTAGCTATCTTGTAAACTCCACATAGTGGAGGTTTAAACGATCCTCTCTGGATCATAGCTATGTGATGAGAATACAGAGATTTGTAAGAGACAGAGAGAGACGTAGCAAATAGAGTAAGAAAGTAAAGACACCATAGTTGTGCATGAAAGTCTACCAATGAGCAGAACACAGCGTAAGAGTAGAGTGTCAATCTGCCAATGAGCGAGACACTGACGATCTCGCTCCAAAACCAAACTGACAATATAGGCGATCTATTTTTGTGTATCTCTTTGTCTTGTGTTGTGTGTCTTGATTGTTAGAATAAAATATGTTCTGTGATGTGTAGTCGAGTGTCTAGAATCCTATAAGGGCTTCCGCACAAAAAGATAATTCAAAGAAAGAAAATTGTTCACGAAAAGAGAAGGAGAATACGAACACGAAACAGTCTCACTTTTGCGACATGGTATCAGAGCCAGACAGTTTATCAGTACTGATATCCCAGTAGTGATTCTTCCAGACAACACAATATGGCTACGACAATCTAGACTAGAGTAGCAATCAGTCTCGATGGCGCAAATTACAGAATCTGGAAATTCAAAATCAAAACACTCCTGAAGGACGAAGGCATCTAATCGGTGACCGAGCTCTTAGAGGTGCAGCCTCCAGAGGGAGACCCGAGAAGATCTGAATGGATCAGAAAGTATGAGCGCGCAATGGCGATCATCGTTTCGTCCATAAATAAAGATCTACTCATTCAGATTGAAGACTGTGAAGACAGCCATGCAGTGTGAGAAAGATTAAAACAGAAGTATGAAGTGAGGATTGCAGCTTCAGTCATGTACCTTCACAATCAGCTGCAATCAATACGGTGGGATGGCAACAAGTTGGACAGCATGTTGAGAAGATCAAAACGATCTTCGCTCAACTCGCTGCATCAGGATATGAGCACCAGGTCGCAGCACCACAATAGCTGATGTACTTCATAAAGTCTCTACCGACGTCCTATCAGCCGCTGAGAATGCTCATACTGAGTCTACCAGATATGACATTTGACAAAGCAGCCAGTTTTGTCGCTGATGAGAGACTGGTGAGAGACGGAGGAGAGGGAAGCAGTGATCAAGAGAAGGCTCTCTTCACGAAAGGAAAGAAGAAAAACAAAAACAAGCCAAGATTCAAGAAGACGAAGTCCTCGAATCAACAATCTTCTTCCTGCGATCATTGCCACAAACCAGGCCATATGGCCAACAGATACTAGTTCAATCCAGCAATACTTTGCATGCACTGCAAGAAGAAAGGGCATTTTGCATACGACTACAGATTCAACCCAAAAAGAAAAAACAAAGCTGAAAAGGCAAACATTGCAGAGTCATCTAAAGATGCAGAAAGAGGTGACGAAGCTTTCACGGTACTCGACGAAGCTTCGACAAGCTACTCCGAATATGACTACGATGTGGTCATCGATTCAGGAGCAACATCTCACATAGCCCGCAACAAGAAGATCTTGATCAACTTTGGGAACTCGAAAACGACAGAGTGGTGATTCTAGGCTATGGAAGCAGATACGATATCAAGAGCATTGGCTCTCTACAGCTACGAACATTGTCAGGCCAAGCAGAGCTGCCAGGAGCACTCTATGTGTCCTCACTAAGAAAGGATCTACTATCTGTCTCCAAGATGGCAGATCTAGGTATTCGAGTTTTGTTCCATGGCACCACTTGTTGTATGATCGAGAAGACGACAAACAAGTTGCTGACGGTCAGATGCAGAGAAGGAAACCTCTACCAGGCCAAAATAATCAGCAACTCTGATAGCATATTAAATGCTTCAGAAAACGAAGATCAACTTTGGCACAGGAGAATGTATCATCTGAATATGCAAAGCCTATACGACATGAGCATAAAGGACATTATCACAGGTCTCAAAATTTCAAGGCCCGAGACTGAGTTTTGCGAAGATTGTCAGAAAGACAAGCAACGTCGAAATCTGTTCACGCATGAGGGAAGGAGAGCCAAGGAAGTCCTTGAGCTCGTCCACTCTGATGTCTGTGGATTGATGAAAACAGATTCGCTCTCAGGCTCAAGATATTTTCTCACGTTCATAGATGATTACAACCGGATGACCACCATCTACTACTTGAAGAAGAAATCCAACGTGTTTGATTCTTTCAACAAATTTGTGGCATTTATAGAGCAACACACCTCGAAAAAGATACAGATCCTTAGATTTGACAATGGAGGTGAATACAAAAGCACAGAACTCTCAAGATTCTGTGAAGAACAGGGAATTGAACACCAGTTCACTCCTGCATACACACCAGAATACAACGGTGTGGTAGAAAGAAAAAACAAAACGCTAGTCGAAAGAGCCAGATGCAAGTCTGCCAACGAGCAGAACACAACGTAAGAGCAGAGTGTCAATCCGCCAACGAACGAGACACTGACGATCTCGCTCCAAAACCAAACTGACAATATAGTCGATCTATTTTCATGTATCTCTTTATCTTGTGCTTTGTGTCTTGATTGCTAGAATGAAATATGTTCTGTGATGCGTAGTCGAGTGTCTGGGATCTTGTAAGGGCTTCCGCACGAAAAGATTATTCAATTCACGAAAAGAGAAGGAGAGACGAACACAAAACAGTCTCGCTTCTGCAACACTTGAAAGTGAAAACATGCTTTTCAACATCAATAACAGAGAAGGCATTTTACTAAATAACCATTCGTAACCTAAGATTAAATCAGTACGAGCTAGGTCTAAAACATGAAAATTAACTAATTCTATGTGTCCTTGCATCAAAGCTGGGAGCTTCGGGACTTTTACATTCCAAGTCTCCAACTCTGCTCCTAAAGCTAGATAAACTTTATATCTATGATTGCTGGCTTTAGTTTCCAAGATGAGTTTCTGCACAAGACGAGAATTAATAAAATTATGAGTTGAACCACTATCCAATAAAATACTCGCTTCTTGATCTTTAACTGTGCCAATTAAACGGAAAAGTTCATTAGGCAAGATAGGAGTAGTACTAAAAGAACATTCACACTCACAATTCGTTCGGTTAATTTTCAAAGTCTTACCATTGCCTCCTGGGATTTCAATCATGTGAGCAGACATTTTCTTCCTTTCTGAACAAAATTTCATCATATGTCTAGGCTTCTTGCAGACACAACATAAGTTCTCTCTCTTAGTCTTTGTCTGGGACATAGAATTCTTGAATCTCTTCCTCTTCGGCTTCATGGGTTCCGATGCTGCTTGATCTAATTCGTCAAAATATTTTGCTTGGTCTGGACCGCGCTTCTTACCCTTTTTGGTTTTCAAAGTGGTTGGAATTTGCACAAACTGCTTCCTGGATGCCACCACTGTGGAATCATATGCTTTCGCAATCCGAAATGCATCCTCGAGGTTTTGAAACACATTTTTCCTACATTTTTTCTGATAGTTGGCTGGCAAACCTAGGACAAACTGCCAAAGTGCCAACTTCGCATCGAATGATGGAACCCTATTCCATAGGTCCATGAATTCCTAGATATAAGAGTCTAAACTCTTTGTACCCATCTTGTAGTTCACGAACTTCATGTAGTATTCCACATCATCAGCAACTAAAAAAGCTTTCTTGAAAACTTTCGCAAACGCCTCCCAAGTAGTTGGCTTCACCGGTAAATCTCGCCACCACGATGACGCTTTGACGCGTAAGAACAGCACGCCACTTTCAATTTCCTTCTCATCAAGAACACCGTACAGATTGAAGTAACTACTCCACTTGGACAACCAGTCCTCGACGACCTCAGGTTTCTTCTCCTTCTTCTCGCCCGCATAAACCTCCGGTTGAAAACCGAGATTGGACGAAGACATCAATTTGACTTGATTCAACAGAACCTCCATTTGCTGATCTCTCATCTGATTACGATTATTCATATCATTGAGTGTCATACTCAACTGCTAACAAATCACCATATAAGATGGTGCACCTCGATTTGCAGCTTGATTTGAAGTTTCTTCGGCCATCTCGATATATCTATCTCGAAAATTTCTAAATATAGTTAATATTAGATTAACTCATAGTGAAGTACAATTGACTAAAAACTGACTGAAACTGACTCCAGCATTGTCAAATCACTATTTTTAGTCAGTTTCATAGATATTACAAAAAGTTGGAAAAAATTAAAAATTTCGAGTTTTCGCACTTTTTAATTTTGTTTTAAAATTTTATGTTTTCTCAAAATTCATAAAAAAATCATTGTTAGTTATTAAGCAATCGCAATCAAAAATTTGATTCACTGTTCGATTTTTAATTTTACTTTATTAATGTCCCTCAGACATGCAAGACATGCGACATTAAACTGCTTTTTTACAATTACGGAATTTTACGTAGAATCAAGCTCTACGGAAATTGTCAGCTATAAAATCCAGTTTTGTATCTAATAGTCAGAGTACATGCGTATGACCACTCAAAACAGATCTAAACTACTCATGCATGTCAGAATCACTCTGAGAATCCACATGCAGACATTCCATGCAAGCACAGTACCTCAAAATAGGAAATTGTCATGCATGCAATCAGAACAACTGGAAATTTTACCAATTTTGCTCACAAAATTGCAAAACTTCAGATGATCATATCTTTGGCTACAGGACACCAAATTGGGTGCTGTAAAGCTCAGTATAGAGAGAGATCTAGTGAACAAGACAGTTGCCATGTCAGCTTGCCACCTAGGATTCACACATGCGAGCTCAAAACACCCAAATAACAAGTAGGAGGACGCACTTTTTCAAGGCCAATCATCTCAAAAACTTGCAAACACTCAACCAAGCTTAAAAGTGATGATCCAAATAGTCTTAAATGGTCTCTAAGAGTTCCATGAAGCCCTCATACAGATCCTATGAAGCAGTATGGGCTGAGAACCATGAATTCTTGATTTCTAGAAAGCAAAATTGCTACAAATTTGATGGAATTGAAACATAAGCCTCTACCCATCAATTTATAGGTTTGATAGCTTGTTGGAAAGGTAAAAAGAAGTACAAATCATGCTGGAAAAAATCCAAAATGGTCTCCTTATGGATTTAGAGAAATCCATCCCCCAAAATTCACCAAAAATAGTCAATTTTTGTCAATTTTTGCTTCCTACAAACCCAATTGCTGGAATTCTTGGCTCTATCTTCTAGGAAAGCTTCAAAAGACTATGAGTCATCTTTTCTCAGATCCAATTGATGTTCAACCACTTCCTACCATCCAATTTTATGAAAAAACTACCAAAAATCATGAATTTTAGCCCTTTCTAGGTTTTTTCACTATGCCCAATTGGAATTTAATGGCAAGAACATTTTCCAAATCCACATGCAATCCAAAATACAGAGTTATAGCCAAAAAAATTGATCTGAACTAGCTGGATTTTGAATTATACCCTCCATTTTGTTCCAAAATCATAGAAAACAAGCCAAATTTGGCCACAAAAGAGCCTAGAATCCAAATGCATGGGAAGATCCAACATGCAAACCGAATTTCAGCTATTTCAAAGTGTATGAACTTGCTGGAAATTTTAGATCCCTAACTAGTTTTGAGCTACACACTCTAAAACTCCCAAAACGACACCAAAATTGATTTTCTACCACAATTCTCCATAAACCCCCAATAAATTTGAGAGAGATATGGAACATGCAAATTGAATTAGGGAAGATCCACCAACTTGCAACCTTGCTCCTCTCCTTGGATGAGAATAGTAGTTGAATACCACCAAGCTCCAATGAAAAGCACCAACTCTCCAAACTTGTAAGCCTTTATCTGATACCACTATAAGGGAAGCTCCTTAGATAGATCCTGCTTACAAATCCCAAACACAAAGAATAACACACTATGGAGAAACCACCCAACCAAGTAGAAGCATCCAATCAATCTCTAGAAGCCTCACCCCCAAGCCAAGGAACAATAAGCATGAATGTAGAGTGAGAGCCTGGCAATGAATCAAGAACCATGATGAGGAGTAGGGTGAGTTTGGACCCATTATATAGATCCAAAAGCATCCTGGGCACTCAGCCATGCATAGCCCTAAGTTCCCTATACATAGATTCACTTGGAATAGAGTCTTATGCATGGACCAACTATTCATAGAATTGCTATTGATAAGTCTACACATGCATACATTGTCTCATACCTTGTCTAAACTCCATTTAGTGTGTTCTGGGCCTCACAAGGATGTTAGTTACTTTCGAGTCACGTCCATTATGACGTGGCATAACTAACAGCTTGTTTTAATGGAGTATCGTGTATCCAAGACTAGGAGTATATTGTATCCTATGTACTGGTCATGGACATAACAGAAAGCCAGTCCTATCATGGACAAACTTGATGGAGCCAATTACCATCTGTGAAAATTTAAGATGAAAACTGTACTAATGGCTAAAGAATTGTATGACGTTGTTACAGGTGCAGAAGAGAAACCTGAAGTAGACGACGCAGCAATCGCCAGATGGAGGCAAAGGATGGAAAGGTTTTCACGTTGATCATCCTCAACATTACGAATACTCAGATCGGCCATGTATCTAAGGCCTAGACATCGAAAAAAGTCTGGGACATCTTGAGCACACTATACGAAGTGCGAGATATAGCTTCCAAGCTACATCTCAAGAAGAAATTTTACTCTCTCAAGATAGCGAATGGTGAATCCTTGCAGAATCACATTAATCAATTCAAGGACCTGCTAAGGCAAATGGTCGCTATCGGATCTGTCATAGACGATCAAGACGCAGTGATGCAACTGCTTACAAGCTTGGCAAGCTTATATGACAGCTAGGTGATGATCATTACGACTCATCTAGAATTGATTCTTTCGAGAGTCATTACTATGTTGTTGCAGGAAGACATGCGGAGGAACAAAACCTCAAGTTCCTCAGTTGATTCTCATGCCTGATACACCAACAAGAGCACGGCTAAGCAGAAGAAGAAGAAAGACCTGAAGTAATCAAAGTCAGGCTAGAAACCAGCTCAACACAAAGAACAGTCGAATTCGCAGACGAACAAGAAGTTGTTTTGCAGATACTGCAAGCGAAACAACCACGAAATGCAAGACTGTCGGATACTTCAAACAAAGAACAACAGCAAGGGACAATCGAATCAAGTTGCAAATGTAGCTGCAGAAGCTCCACAGTCTATTCAAGAAGTGGATCATGATGCCTTCATGACCAGCCATCAAAGAGCATCTGGCGACAATTCTTGGTTCCTGGATTCCGGAGCCACTCAGCACATGACCAGTCTCATTGGTTGTCTCGAGTCCTATACACCTTACAGTATCCAAAAATATGTTCACCTTGGCGACAATAGCACACAAGTTATTAAAGGTGAAGGTACTATAAGATTAAGCTTTGCAAATGATCAGTCTGAGCTACTCTCTAAAGTCTTATATGTACCAAATTTGTCTACAAATTTGCTCTTTGTAAGCAAAATCACAGATCTAGGACATAGAGTAGAATTCGAATGTGATCAGTGCAAAGTAGTTGATAGGACAGGCAAGATCCTAGCACTCAAAAAAAGACATGGATACTTGTATAAATTACGTCATTGTTTTTTTGCCACTAGTCAGGCGCTCAGTACTTCTATTCATGCAAATCAAAGTTTACTTTGGCATTATAGACTTGGTCACTTGAATCATGCTGTTGTACAATAAATGTCTAGACAATCTATTGTTCTTGATCTCGACTATCCTCATGATAAAGTCGAGTTACCTGTTTGTCAAGACTGTCTAGTTGGTAAACAGACTAGAAAACCATTTAAATCAAGCCATCAGCATATTGCTAGAGGATTGTTAAATATTGTACATTCAGACATTTGTGGCCCAATGAAAAATCATTCACTGAAGGATGCCAAGAATTTTATAGCTTTTATTGATGAATTTTTCAGAAGGACTATGGTGTATTTTATAAAGAAGAAATTCGAAGCCTTCAATTGCTTCAGAATCTTTAAGGAACATGTAGAAAAAGACATTGGAAGGATGATCAAGGCTCTAAGATCAGACAATGGTGAAGAACATATCTCTATCGAGTTTAAGGAGTACTACCAAAGCCAAGACATTGAGTAACAATTCATCACTCCTTATAGTCCTCATTAGTCTAATGGCTTAGCGGAGAGGAAGAACCGTACCCTGGTTGAATCTGCCAAATGTATGCTAGCGCATGCATCGCTGCCCAAGAGATTCTGGCATTGTAGCTTACATTTACAACAGATGTTCGACCAAGGCCCTCTCAGGCAAGACACTCTATGAGGTGTGGACAGCTCTAAGCCTTCTGTGAAGAACCTAAGAGTGTTTGAGTGCGTTGCCTACGTGCAGATCCCAAAAGACACGAGGAAAAAATTGGACTTCCAAGGTCTCAAGGGCATCATGATAGGATATACTTCATCTAATAATACATACAAGCTATATGATCCTGATATCCAATAAATTTTGTATAGTCAGGATACAGTCTTTATCGAGGATCTGTTCGTCGACATCAAAGACAAGGATATTGCTTCAAAAGAACCTTCATCACCTGCCATTGACACGACTATCCGAGCTTTTGGCTCAGGCATGTCTATTGTCGACTCACTTCGTGACAGCGAGTCAGACGCAAATATTGCTGCTACCCAACAACAAGTCCCAAGAGTGGTTCATCAGTCGAATCCTCCCAAAAGATTAAGGCCAACTTTATATTAGACTTAGAGTTTGACTTTTCAAAGTTCATTAGTCTAAATTTCATTTGAATAAACACTTTTTGAAAGTGTGGGAAAGTTAGAAGTCGAGATTGAGTAGATTCAATTTTGAATGTTGGATACATTGAATCTAGACCCAAAAATAGTTGGGTTTACATTCTAGAGAGAAAGTTGTTGGAGGGTTTGCGGATCCCAAGGCAACCCTAACCCTAGTTAATAAGTGAGAGGGATTTGGCACTCTACGTGTGTAAGCCCAACCGATGATCTCATAGTTATTTGATTAATTAGGAAGTCAATAAAAGGACTAAATTAGGCCTTTTTGTGGGACTTTAATGTCGCAAGGCCTAAATGTCAAGTTAGTGAATAAAGTTGGGACTCCCACCAAAATTGGTTCAAATTTAGATTCAAATTGGTTCCCTCCAATTATTGAATGGGTTCCCACTCTCTTTTAAACTTGAATAGTTAGGGAGGTAGAAATGGGCCAATAGGATTTTGAGGCCAAGGCCCTCCTCTCCACTATAAGTAGGGGCAAATTCGAGTTGTTCCTCATGTTCTCTCTTCATTTCAATACAAGCAGATTGGATCTCTTATGGAATGGATAGGAAATGTCCTTGCTCTTCTTCTTGCCTCCTCCATCTCTCATTCTTTCTTTGGATTTAATCAATTGTTGGATCTGAATGTTATTGGGATTGTATGTTATTATCCTTTGTGTGTGTGTGTGTGTGTGTGTGTGTGTGTATGAGAGGGAGAGAGAGAGAGAGAAGCAAGTATCTATCTCATTGTGAATCGTAGGGTTAATGGATCTAGTGTAATTGCATATTGTTACTGCTTAGGGTTAATGGATGTTAAAGTTAGATGTGGATCTTCCATACATGCTGAATTCTGAGATATGCTATTACTCTCATGGGAACGAACCTATGCGTGACAACTAACTTCATCTCCTTGATGCTAGATTGCTTGAATCTTGGGTTGAGAATAGGCTAGGAAATAGACCCACTACAATTTTGGGCCGTTGCCGGGGAGCTATGCCAATTTTTCAGTTTACAGCATGTTGGTTGGATGGTTAGCTTGCATTATGCATCTTGTCTTGGCATCAATAGTGTTAAAATTGCAACTTAGGATAAATTTGGAAGTGATTTTGCTTGATTTGAGTGGATATTCTTGTTTAAAATCTAATCCGATTATTGAACAGGGGAAACTATTCAAATCACCATTCCATCTGGATCTGAAAAATCAGAAAAAAAAAAAAAAAACAAAAATCGGTCAAATCTGTCAGATTTTGGTCAAAAGGAGACAAAATTGTCATCAGAGCTGATAGTTTTTTAAAGGGTGAACATTCCTTCTCAGCAAATTTATAGACACATTAGAAAAACCATCAAAAAACGTCAAAAAAACACCCAAAACCCTTAAAAAATACAAAAAAAGAACGTTTGTCCTATTCACTGTGCATAAGTATGACTCACTGTGCATAGGTGTGAGTCAGATCTATCTATTGCTAGGTCGGCGAACATTAATTCTAAAAATAAAAGGTCAAATGACTGTTCATCTAGAAATGACATTTTTTTTTGTGAAGAGTTTAACACCTTATTACAAAATTTTGAGTTCCCAGAAAGAACTTTTGCCAAAGTCTGTGTTAGTCTAGCTTACTATTTTGGTTCATCAAAGAGTTCAACGAACGATAAGCAGAGGCCACGTGTCATATTGTCCAATTTTTGTCAAAAAAGTCTCTTTTTTGCAAAAATAACAGTATTACATTTGTAACCTTCGCCGAAACCTTCGCTAAAATTTCTGAGGATTCTATTTATAGTAAGTCATTGTTTTTGAGTGCGACAAACGTTAATCTTGTCATAATCTAAAAAAATCTCTATTTTTATTCTCGCCATACTACAAAAACCAAATTTTTGTGCGTAAGGAACCTTCGCCAGTCCTACCCTAGCCTACTTATCCTAGCTATCTAAGAGTTCGGCAAAGGTTAGTTTTACCAAATTTGTCAAAAAATAGCCTGATCAGAGTTTTTTCTCCAAAATAGCACTGAAGAACCTTCGTCGAGTCAACCTTCGCCCAGAAAACATTCGTCAATACTATTTTTAGGTTTTGATATTCTAGATCAAGCTACTGTCAAATTTTTGAACAATTTTGTTACAATTTGAGAATTCATCATTCTTACAATTTGCAGATCTGAGTTGAGATAGATTTTTATTAAAAATCTAGATCCAATGTCATTGTCTGATTGAAAATCTAGATCCAATCTCATTGTCTGATTGATTTTATTTGCAAAAATGGCTGCTCTTGGAGTTGTTCCCCAGGAAGTCAATCCAATCATTGTTAGAAGATCACCCCGATTGGATCTACCCAAGTACAATGGATTATTTGATCCAGTCAGATTTCTCCAAATCTATGCAGAATCATGTGAAGTTTATGACAAGGTTTTTTTTCAAGGTAAACTTAAGCTATTTCCAATGGCCTTAATGGGTGCAGCACAAAATTGGCTTTTTTAGTTAACCTATAAGTCTCTCTCAGAAAGATTCATTAACTCTGCAAGTATCTGTTTCAACAATACTTGATCATATGTCTATGTTTATTGACTAGGTTAAGTGCACCAAATAACCCTAACAACCAGTAATACATAGTAGATTCATACAAGATTAAATGTGTACATATGAGAATAATCTCACTATGACCCAGTACATAACACATATGTTCTGGCAGATTCCTCCAGAATCGGCATATGCTACTCTCATATTTCACTGAGAATCTTGTAACTTAGTTACAAAAGAATTCTATTTCTCGTGAGTAAATAACATATTTGAGAAATCTCTGAGACTAGGAACACATCCTCTCTCAAGATTTTTCCAACCCACTTACAACTTTGTACAAAATTGCTCTCATCAATCCCTCCCTGATCCTAGTATTCCAACTAAGATTAGGCTGACTAAAACACAGACATCCCAATGATCAAATTCACTTCTATCCCACACAACCTAGGATTAGTGACTTTTGATTCAATACTACTTATAATAATTTCTAATTTCAATCCATCTTTAGTTCTAGATTGTTCCACTGACAATCCCTAGAGAATTTCTCTCAAATCTATGCAACCAATAGGTCTTTTAATAGAATCTTACTCATCACTTCACCTCTCCATTTAAAAGAAATTCCCAGTTTCTTATAAAAGTTAGCTAGAGAGATGACAAATGAAAATATCGGAATCGTGAAAAGTCAATAATAAGTGCCTTCCAAATAGGATTCACTCTATTATACATAGGACTTCTCTTCTAGATATTCTCAACATGAGTGACAGTAACTATCGTCTATTTGAGATCGATCTATGCATAAGAGACAATCTGGGATCCAGAAATTGAGAATACCAGTAAGCTGGAACATTCCAATTTCCAAGTCTTATCCAAGTAGTAATTAACATGAATTACAAACAATCCTTCAGAAAATAATTTCCATGCTGGAAGGATCATATGAATTTTATCCGATGTCCAAATATGAGAAATTAATAGTAAGGGTTCTTTTCAATAGTGAGAAATAGTTTTAAGGGCTCTCTGGTTTTGTAAATTATGAGATACCAATAATGGGTCTAGACTAAATCTGAAAATTTCTCAAAATACCCTTCAATTAACCAATGAACTAATTTTTCCTGTATCACGAATAGGTACTCAAAACTTACCATTGGTACTCAGATCTTTACAGTCCTAGAATTCTCTTTACAAAATTACTGATGTCCCATACCACCAACTCTTCCTTCCAAACAATCCTTAACCGCCATATCTGATATTCTAGAGATCCGAAGAATCAATCTAGAATTCCTACACCAAGTATAGGATATATCATTATAACCAAACACTGGAGAATCCATAAATTTATTTCCAGATACGAAAGGATGATCCAACCATCAGGCTCCACACGAGGATTACCGTCACATTTTAAGTATTTCTGGTTAGTAAAACCTTTATCAATCAAAGATTCATATTCTTAAAAGAATGCCATTACAGTGCTAACAACTTAAATGTGATCCATACGTTCCTTATCCATCGAAATCATATTAAAATTTACGGTCATTCTCATGGTCATACCTGATATCAAACATGAATTCAACTAAATGAAATCCATTAATCCACTTTACTATGGAGTTACTCCATAGCTGGTATTATGCAACTTTTCCACAGGGATTAACAATAAATCCAAATTACATAACACAAAATCATTTACTAGCACCGATGTCCCCTTTTCTTCTTCCCTTCGATTTTTCGGTCCCCTGAAAAATTTGTCATATAAGGTACAAAAAATTCCTTAGATACATAGCAAATGATGAACCGTTTTTCCTTTCCATGTCACTGGCTTTAGCATTACTCCGTTAAAGTTTATCATTTAAGTTGTAAAAGATGAAATTACATGAATAGGAAATCCACAAGATTTCAACACTCCCTTGCCGTATTGAACAAAATATTTTTGTTGAATAAAGAGTTCTCTTACTATTCATCTCACGGGTGATTTCAAATTAATCACAACTTAGATTTACCTTTAATAAGTACTTTGCTAGAACTTCCACTTGATTCACTTTATGAAATCAATCAGAGACATACAATCTTAATGTGGGTCTAAAAGACTTTTGATAGAAAAGGAAAAAATAAATGGATTAAAAATCCACAATTATAATCTACTCTCTAATTGGGAATAAATCCTTATTCCAGGTAAAAAATTGACAAAATCGTACCAGGAAATCGAAATTCCCTCACTGGGTACAATTCTGAGAAAATAATATAGGAAATTACAATTTGCCGAGAGTCATTTCCATTTTTTCTGGCGGCTACAACCGCAATGGCTATGCGGGTTCTTTGGGTTCTTCCCCCACAGCGCATTCCTATCCATTACACTATCCTCCATTCTTCACAGTCTCGCACCATAAGGGCACTCCATAGCTGCCATTTACCATGACGACATTGGCCCACACCTCATAATCCTCAAGAAGGATTATTTTCCGGAGGTTTCTCGTCCTTGAAGCTCACAGGTTTATTGCCATAGCAAATGGATTCATACAGTTGATCTACACTTACAACTGCCTTCTTCTAGACTCCGATCAGATCCGCAGCTTCCCAAGCAACATAGCTTCAAAAACAGTGGTGAAGATGCGATTTGGTGAAGAGATAGCAGCAGTTTATAGCATCTGTGTAACCCTGGTTTATTCAATACTCCACGAGCTTTGATCTCTAGCAACCAGACAAAGTCAAAGATAAACTGTGACAGTGACTGCCTACCAATAGCAGAGAGAGGGATCAATTCAACAAGAATCAGATCAACGACCACCCCTTTGCATTCCCAACTCTTCAACGGCCTATCGAAATCCGCTACAGTTGTTTCCACACAACTATCAGCTTGAGTCAGATCTTACCCAGAAGATGCAACCAATAACCAGCGGTCTCAGCACCTAAGTGCAACTGAGCTGTTGAACGGCCAGAAATCTTAGAGGTGAAGGCAAGAGTTTGGATAGCGCTGCACAGTCTCATAGACTTCCTTCTATTCCCATCAATAGGAAACAGAACTTCAGAGATAAGGAAAAAACGAGTTGCATGTTTAGTGCAACGGCTCCCCTTCCAAAATGTTCTTCAACTGGGTTTTTCAACCAAGAACATCCCATGCTTCACAAATCATCCAAGGATCTACAAAACAATATCTCCATGGAGATGGAGTTTAGACCAATCTCAATCATTAAATTCTACTTATTAATAGAGACTTTCATTTGCAATTACAACCTATGTTTACAGAATGTAGACTTCACAAGAGAATTTGTGTAAATTAATTCACAACCCTCAACATGCAGTTTGTTAGATTCAATATATTCTTAGCTATAATCCATTTATGCTCCTGGATGAATCAATTTATCAATAAACATAGCTTGCCCCTGATGTAGTGATATCTGATTTCAATGTGCTTATTCCTAGAGTGAAATCTAGAGTTGGCCGATAAGGCAATAGCACTATGATTATCACAGAATAAAATTGTAGGGTTGTACTGATACAGATTAACGTCTGACAGTAAATTTCTCAACCAAAATGCTTCCTTAATAAATTGAGAAGCAGCAATGTATTCTGCTTCTGTGAAAGAAAGTGTGATAGAGGTTTGCTTACGACTGTTCCATGAGATAGGACTGCCGTTGAAAAAGAATGTAAATCCAGATGTGGACTTACGATTGTCTACATCTCCTCCCCAGCTTGCATTAGAATACCCACTGAGCTGATGAAGATTGTCGTTGCTGACATCTCCATAGCAGATGCACTGGTCCATGGTAGCTCGAATATACCTCATGACCCTTATGAGAGCCTTCCAATGGGTAATGCCAGGATTAGCCATATATTGGTTGAGTGAGCTTACTGCAAAAGAGATATCTGGTCTTGTACAGACCATTGTGTACATGAGAGATCCAAGTATCGATCGATAAGGATGCTCTCTCATCTGTTCCCTTTCTGCTTGGTCAAGGGACATTGGTCCTTTGACAAATACAGGCCTAGATCTATTGGTGAGTGAGCTAATTTACAATTCATTAGATTGTATTTGTTAAAAACATTGTGAAGATACCTTTGTTGAGTGATGTGAATCAGTCGTTTCGCTCTGTCTCTGTGGATTTGAATGCCCAGACAAAAGTGAGCTTCATCCAGATCAATCATGTCGAACTCTGAAAACAACATCTGCTTGGAATCCTTGACCAAATTGGTATTGTTGCTGAAGAGCAATGTATCATCCATGTATAAGGTGATGATAATGAAGGATTGTTGCACTGACTTGGAATAGACATTGCAATCAGCAGTGCTTGGTTTAAATCCTTGTTCGATGAGGAATGTGTTGATCCTCTGCAACCAAGCTCTAGCAAATTGTTTCAAGCCGTACAATGCTTTGTGGTGTTTACAAACATGATTCTTCATACCTTTCAGAACATATCCTTCGGGCTGGATCATGTAGATATCTTCTTGTATAACTCCATTTAGATAAGCTGTTTGTACATCAAGTTGATATACTTCAAGGTTGACAGCTGCAGCATAAGACAAGAGCATTCGGATTGACGAATGTTTGACTACTGGACTGAAAGTCTCGCTGTAGTCGATGTTCGGGATCTGAGTGAATCCTCGTGCTACCAGTCTTGCCTTCCTTCGATCAATTGCTCTGTTGGCATTGTATTTGATCATAAAGATCCATTTGCAATCAATGATATTGCAACCAATAGAAGCTTCCACTAATGATTAGAGAGGAATACAATCTGTCCATAGCTTCTCTTCAGAGATCGGAGGCTGATTGGCGGAGTGCCTCTTTGATTGTAGTCGGTTCCTATATGAAGAGACATGCAGACTCATGAGTATACCTTGTGGGCTGTGTGCGAACTCGGCTTGATCTTCTGGGAGGATTCGACTGATGAACTAGTCTTGGGACATGTTGCTGGGTAGCAGCAACGTCTTCGTCTGATTTGTTGTCATGAAGTGGGTCGACAATAGACACGCCTGAGCCAGAGGCTCGGACTATCGTGTCAATGGCAGGTGATGAAGGTCCTCCTGGAGCAATATCCTTGTCTTTGAGGTCGATAAACTGATCCTCGATAAAGACTGTATCCCGGCTATACAAGATTTGCTGAGTATCAAGATCATATAGCTTGTATGTATTATCAGATGAAGTATATCCAATCAGGATGGTCTTGAGACCTTGGAAGTCCAATTTCTTTCTCGTGTCTTTTGCACAAACACTCTTAGGTTCTTCACAGAAGGCTTAGGACCTGTCCACATCTCGTGGGGTGTCTTGCCTGAGAGGGCCTTAGTCGAACATTTGTTCTGGACATAAGCTGCAGTGGAGATAGCTTCAGTCCAAAATCTCTTGGGCAATGATGCATGCGTTAGCATACATTTGGCTGATTCAACCAGGGTACGATTCTTCCTCTCCGCTAAGCCATTACACTGAGGACTGTAAGGAGTGATGAAATGCTGCTGAATGCCTTGGCTTTGGCAGTACTCTTTAAACTCAATAGAGATATATTCTCCAGCGTTGTCTGACCTTAGAGCCTCGATCGTCCGTCCAGTCTCCTTTTCTGCACGCTCCTTAAAGATTGTGAAGCAGTTGAAGGCTTCTGATTGCTTCTTTATAAAATACACCATAGTCCTTCTGGAAAATTCATCAGTAAAAGTTATAAAATACTTTGCATCCTTCAACGAAGGATTTTTCATCGGGCCACAAATGTCTGAATGTAGAATGTCTAACAATCCTCTAGCAATATGCTAATGGCTTGATTTAAATGGTTTCCTAGTATGTTTACCAACTAGACAGTCTTGATAGACAGGTAACTCGACTTTATCACGAGGATAGTCGAGATCAAGAACAATAGATTGTCTAGACATTTGTTGTACAATAGCATGATTCAAGTGACCAATTCTGTAATGCCAAAGTAAACTTTTATTTGCATGAATAGAAGTATTGAACGTCTTACTAGAGGCTAAAAAGCAATGACTTAATTTATACAAGTATCCATGCCTCTTCTCGAATGCTAGGATCTTGTCTGTCCTATCAACTACTTTGCACTGATCACATTCGAATTCTACTCTATGTCCTAGATCTGTGATTCTACTTACAGAGAGCAGATTTGTAGACAAATTTGGTACATATAGGACTTTAGAAAGTAGCCTAGACTGATCATTTGCAAAGCTTAATCTTATAGTACCTTCACCTTTAATAGCTTGTGTGCTATTGTCACCAAGGTGAACAATTTTTTGGGTATTGTAAGGTGTATAGGACTCGAAACAGCCAATGAGACTGGTCACGTGTTGAGTGGCTCCGGAATCCAGGAACCAAGAACTTTCGTCGGATGCTCTTTGATGGCTAGTCATGAAGGCATCATGATCCGCTTCTTGAATAGGCTATGGGGCTTCTGCAGTTGCATTTTCCACTTGATTCGACTGCCCCTTGTTGTTGTTCTTTGCTTGAAGTATCCGGCAGCCTTGAATTTCGTGGTTGTTTCGCTTGCAGTATTTACAAAATAGCTTCTTCTTCATCTACGGATTCGACTGTTCTTTGTGTTGAGCTAGTTTCTAGTCTGGCTTTGATTGCTTCGTGTCTTTCTTCATCTTCTGCTTAGCCATGCTCTTGTTGGTGTATAAGGTGTGAGAATCAGTTGAGGAGCTTGAGGCTTTGTTCCTCCGCATGTCTTCCTGCAACAACATAGTAATGACTCTCGAAAGAGTCAGTTCTGGATGTGTCGTGATGATCATCACCCAGTTGTCATATGAGCTTGGCAAGCTTGTAGGCAGTTGCATCACTGCGTCTTGATCGTCTATGACAGCCTTCACCCTTCAGAAGTGTTTTGATTTTGAATTTCCATACTCTGTAGTTTTTGCCATCAAGACTGATTGCTATTCTTGTCTGTATCATTGTAGCCATATTGTGTTGTCTAGAAAATTGTTGTTCAGATATCATGCAATGACAATATATTATTATTAGGTTACACATAATGTACACTAGAGTACATCTAATTTGTTTCTTGTGAAACACTGTGGTTCATCATAATATGCATTTTGGAAGCATTATGTGCATGGACTTAAAATATAAAAATCATTAGATTTATTCTATTTCATCTATAGAGCATTGAAGATATTTAAAATTGGAGATAAGGTTAAAATGATGAAATCTTGAAGACCACGTGCTCAAAGTCTCAAAAGTTATATCAACATATTAGAGAAAGATTCCGAGTGAAGTAGAATTTTGAATCTAGTAATAAGTCAATAGACAAAAAGCATTAACGTTTCGAATTGCACTAAGAACAACATATTTTTGCTTTCTATCAGCCTACAACAAACATTCTCTACAATAGGCTGGGCAGTAGAAATACCTTCAGAATGCAAAAGAATGTATTAAACTGTTGCGTAACGCAGACAACGGATTTGAATATTCAAGAAAATCTGCTCTAGAAGGGTGGTGTCCATTATTATCAAATATAGAGCCGCGACTTTTGGTTCCAAGGGTGTGATCATATGTTTGAATGTTACAAGACGTGATGCCTACCTTTAAAAGTCCATCTCTAACCATGCTCTAAAATGTTGAAGCAAAAGCCACAATCCGCTTCACCCACCGCTAAAACTGATTCACCAATTCCCCAAGCCATCCAACATACCGAAAGTATTTGGGACTTGTGCAACTATAAAAGCCAACATTTAGGCAGCTACCTCCTCCAATGCATGTGCACGAGCATTGACCACACCAGCTTCAGGTACAAATTTCTCCACCGGCCTGCACAGGGCACAGTATCGTTTATATCAGTTAGGAAACGTTCCATTACCATAAGGTGCACCTCCACACTCCAAAAGCAAGACTCTGAAGTTTTGAGAGAGTGTCAGCAAGTGGGCATCCTACAGTGTCACCTCTGACCACGATATAATCATACTCACTTGTTATTGTGTAATTGCTAGCGTACGAAGAAATGGATACTTTTGCTCTACAATTGGTATGAAGATGAATGTACATAAGACATTATAATACTATAATAAAAAGAAAGCCTGATGAGGATTATATGAGACACCTTATATTAAATAAGAATTGGATTAAAACCAAGCTGTTAAACATTTTCAAGCTTCTGCAAGGAATAGACTCATCATTTGCTAGAAATGAGAGTGCAAAAGACTATATGGCCATCAAATGTATTGTTGCCAATATTATTTAAAGTCCCTAACAGTTTCAAGGTCCTGCATGAAATAGACTCACCGTTTGTTGCATATCAGGGTGCAAAAAGCCAGATGGCAATAAATGTATTGTTGCCAATATCATTTTGAATCCCTTTACAGGTAACTTTGGTGCACATATACGATCTTGCCATAGTTTTTGTTTTTCTAGGCAAAGCCGCACCTCCGATTCTACTGCCATGATATTTCAAAGTATTTTTCTTCATAATGAGATTTTTTTTTAAAAGGCATTTCTAAAGTGGTTTTGTTATGCTTTCTTTTTTCATGATTTTTAACTAAGGTTTCTATTTCACAATTTTCTCTTTCATGATTTTTTTTTTAAATCTCAGTTTTTTTCTTTCATATTGTTTTTAGTCTTCTCATTTTTGCAACTATCATTCTGTGTTGAATGAATGATAATTAGTAGAACATATATGAATCAACAATGTACAAATTTTGCATCCTAGGAAAAACAATTGTGGTATGTGCATTTACTAACATATCTATAACTATGTTTTGCTTTATTATAGTTCATCATCTTCAATATGTCACTTTTGAATGGCTATCATTCTATGAGACTGGCCATAGATTCTAGTTTGTAGGCAGATTTTGAGTAGTGGCTAGTGTGAAGCATACAAAGGAGAAGCAAATTCTTGCTCAACTTTTTTTAAGAGAGAGAGGTGACTTATGAAGAAATGGGTGTCTGAAATAATTTTGTTCATCCAAAGTTGTCATATACTACTGTGAAGTTCTTACCTTGAAGAACAAGTTCAACCTTGTAATGTGAATTGCTCCAAATTCATAATGAAGTTTCAACCCCTTAGAATATGTTGAAGTGGCCAAAGAATTATTTTTCTATGTTATGTGACTAAAGTACAAATTATTTTAGGCAATATTTTTTGTTGGAGGTGTCCTAATGCAGGATAGATTTACATCATAGGACATTGACTGTAGTCATTGTATATAAGATGTAAATGCATATATCTTGAGATGCACAATAATTGGAGTTACACGTCATGTGAAAAAAATGTGTAGAGAAATTGTGCTCTAGTGATTTTTATGACATGGTGTGAGAGCTCCAACAAGGCTGACCTTAAGAGTGTGTTGGAAATATTATTGAATAATGCCACTGTGTGAAAAAGATGATCATAGTTGTAGATCTAGGCCAAGTATAGTTGCATAAACAATCACTTTTTTTAATGTTAGGAAGTATCCACACTAGCTCACTAGTTTGATCAAAATCGATTACCAAAATGAAATAGAACTAAAACTTAATCAACACATGTTTACATCTGATCCTAAACATTTGTAAACAGGCTGTATGATAGCAAGAAAGATTTTAATACATCATCAAAATAGACATCTATCAATCATACATCACAATATCTACACAAATGTAGAAGAGAACCAAAGATGAGATAATAGTATTGCTCCAAAATCTTCTACAAATGAAAATGGACAATGGTCCCATTTTCTCCGTGCCCTACCTAGTATTTATAGATGAGGGTGATGACTCTCTCTAGAGTCATTGCTCTAACTTAGCCACCACTTGGCCAAAACTAGCTATATTGACCAAAATTGCCAATTAAATCTGAAAATGAACTATTTTTTTATGTACAAGTGACCAAATGAATTTGGACCCCACTAAAAATAGTCATGTACTCTAATTTCACATGTGTGAAAAAAAAAACATGTGAACTTTACTTACAAGTTTGGCCTCAAATAAGCAAAAGAACCAAATACTAGTTGACAATTTTCACTTTCTTTACTATTTATAGATATTTTTGATATGCACGCATTAATATAGTTCTGGTAAAGGCCCAAACTATCCATAAGCAATACATTTTAGGGTCTTCCTAATGTGAATAGGGCTAAGGTTATTTGTGAGGAGGCATAACCCTCTCTCTCTCTCTCTCTCTCTCTCTCTCTCTCTCTCTCTCTCTCTCTCTCTCTCTCTCTCTCTCTCTCTCTCTCTCTCTCTCTCTCTCTCTCTCTCTCTCTCTCTCTCTCTCTCTCTCTCTCTCTCTCTCTCTCTCTCTCTCTACACTCTACTTTTGATGTGTTTTGGACTCCTATATATAGAAGAATCTATGACATCAATAAGTGCATGCCCATTCCTTTGTTGCAAGCTATCTACTAGAATTGATTCTACAAAAATACGATTCGATGATCAAATTGCTAATAATAATGTCCTGGAGCAAGAAACTTCTAATACTTTCCCAATGGAAGTCGATGTTTTAACTTCAATATCATCTCTTCTTACTACTTCACTTGCATTATTAACTTACAAAAGTGAGGCTATGAGAGCCCTCATTATTTATTTACATTGGTCTTTGTTCATAGTTCCATTAGGCTTTGTAAATGCCCAACAATTTTTTTTATTAACTTTCATACATGCCAAGTTGCCTAGTTTTCTAATGTTTCTTCAAATAGTGAAAAACTATTGGTCTTTGTAATACATGATTCCAGACAAAATGTGCTAGCAAGTTACTCAATTACTTGATATCTACGTCAATTTATATCTATGTACATGCATCGAGGGCATTCCTTCAACAACTAAAGTCAAGCACAATCAATACAAAGCCACAATATTGCTTCTTGGTTTCCAAGGGAGGCTCGAACTTGGGACCAAAGAAACTTTGGATGCCAAGTTAACCAACTAGGCCAACCCCTTTGGGCAAAGCCACAATATTGACCAAAGGCCTACATGAAATCATTTCATGTGTTAAAGGAGGAATAGAACCTTGGATAAATAGGAGAGAAGATATTCTATCTACCACCAAGCTATATGTGGGGTATAGATAAATGATTTTCATATTAATAAAGCAAACTTAATGCATGATGCAATTTCTCATGGAGATGCATTTCCTAGCAATTGGGGTGTTTCATGATATTGGAACTTTGGTTGACTAGAATCATTGTACATGTTTGCAAGTTGTATGAACTCCTTTGATAGGTAAACTTATAGATGCTTTAAATGTCAATGTGAAATAGTGCCAAAAGTGTAAGGTTTAAGATTCTTCCTATTCTATTTAATATACTAAAATCCCTACAAGTTGTTATAATTGGTCATTCTTTGGTGTACTTTGAGGTGCTAGAAAATAGGCAAATGAAATCCTTTGCACTTGAGAGATATAAGAGGCATGAGATTTTTACTCTTCTTATTTTTAATTCATAAGGAGCACCATGAGTTCCTATGAAAAGGTGTCCCATAATTTTCTTCATAAAAATCTAGTCTCATGCTACCTACTATTTGATCTCAAATGAGTAAGTCAACTACATTTTGATGGACCATGGTTTCATCATTTTAGATATACAAGTACCTATCTCATCCATCATGAGTTATTGAAGCAATAAATGTATCATCTATACAACCATGTCAATATCATGTCATTCTAGAACAAAATTTAAATCATATACTATGCTTGAAACCAAATCAAAATCAAAGCATGTCATTACTTTTTTGCATTATGAATTTGATTGGTGGATAGGAGCACAATGATATAAGGTAGAACAGGGTTACATACACCAAAATATCAAGAAAATACCTTATAAATCAAGAAAGAAAATGAGGTGTGACAAAAAACAAATGAAATGAAACCTTACATGGTTGGACTTTATGAACTATTTGGAATACTAGAATTGAGATGATAAAATTCCAAAAAAAACTCAAGCTTTTCATTTGATTCCTCATATATTACAAAGATCAATTTGACCTTTTTTTCACACCAATTACATCCTCAAAACCATTTAGATCACTAATTTTAGATCACTACTACTAATGTGTAACTAGGAGATGATTATGTGATATAAGAGAGACTTCAACTATGCTACAGTTAATAATATTGTTCACTACCAAATTAGCTTTAACCTTGATAATTGATTTAATATAGTCATAGTCTCTCGTCTCTCTCTTGGACTGAATAATATATTTCTCCAAGCACTCTTGTCAAAGAAATCTTAGTACAGTTCAAAGCTTCTACCAATGTTTGGAGAAATAATTCAACCAAGGAAATGGAGTTCGACCATTAAGAACCCAAAGTTAGTCTACCCCCTTAATAGTGATTAGACTTAGTTTGAAAATCCTTTCAAATTGCAACTTCCAAAAATTCTTGCTCAGATTATACATTGCTTAGAGCTCAATAATAATAATAAAGGTCATATGATGCTCAATGTAATTGTTAGGAAATAAATATTTATGTTGATTTTGATATTCCATAAATCCTTATAATTAACATAGATATATACATTGACAAAGAAGTATATTTAATATCATTTACATGGTTTTGATCTATTCTTCTCCAATATAAATATCTATTTTTAAAAAATCCAAGTTTTCTTTTAACCAAAAGAATTGGTGCTTCATAAGTTAGCTATCATGCAAAAGGAATATCATAAGATTACTTACTCTTACATATATTAGCCAATGCATTAAGTATTATCTTATAAAAATTATTTCATTATTGAAAAATTGTATTATTAGTTACACATAATGAGGTAATCAACTTTACAATCTTTAAGGAATTGAAAAATCACTATGCTCTAAAACATATTCCTTTACAAAACTTTAAACAAAGATTTCCTTATAGCTATAGAAAGCATTGGAAGGATATATTACAATCATAGTAAGTATGAACTAACTAGTCACTATGGAAAATTTTATTCAAAACCTAACCAATTTGATATATACTTTAATCAGAAAATTTATCACATACACTACTTGATCTTGAAGCTATAATTTCCAATGCTATATTGAGATGACAACCCCTTGGAACAATTAGCTTCAACATTGGTAAAACAAAAATCAAGTGCAAAAATTACAACTTGTGTGCTGAAAGTGTCCATGGCTGACTCTAGTGATAGGAAGACAATGGAATTATAGGGGTTTAACCTTGAACACCATAAGAAAAAGGGGAAAAGGGGTGGACAAATTCAAAGAAAGCAATGGTAAACCCATGGTGAGTAAAAGAGGCACAGCTATTGGTTGTGTTTGTGATATTGTAACCATAGTGGTGGTGCAATATAGGTGGGTGAAGAAGAAAAAACAATAAAATTGTTCTCCAATGAAAATATACCCTAATGAAAAAAAATTAGATTACGTATGGTATCACTAATCATGGAATCTATTGTGGAAGTGTCTAGATCAATGCTTAATGTTGTGAAAAAAATTGTTATTGATGATGGTGGTGTGGATGCAAAGTGTAGGTGATGCAATGGATGTGTGTGGTGGTGACATTATGACTGCAATGATAATGGGTGATGATGGTGCTGGTGAGATGGGTGGAAATGCAAATGGAGATGATAGTGAAAACCTTGGTGAAAATGTAGATGCACATCATCCAATTACAAAGAAGGGGATCTAGTTGGACAATGTGCACTTGATAACTACATGATATATCTAGAATCTCTTACTGTTTTGGATGTGGGATCCTCATGGGAGGCTAAGGGTCTTTGGAGCTTTCACTAATACTATTAGGAGGACACCAACAGGCATATTGTTGGGCTTATTTAGTGTTGAACGTATATGGTTTGTGATTAAGGAGATCCAATTGTATGTAGACGTTGACTAGGCATCTACGAATTGGAAACCTTGCTCATAGATCAAGGTCTATGACAGATTGTACAAGCAAGCCATCATTGAAGATGTGGGAGGCAACTAATCTTCCAAGTCCTCGCCAATCGTGACACTGAGTCATGTAGGCTTTCTTGCTCCTTGGAAGTCGAGAGGGATATGAACATGATATATTCTAATATGGTGATCTTGATTGGAGTACTATCACAAGATTGTTCTCAAATGCATTATTATTATCCCACATGGAAACAATTTATGAGATCTAATCAAAAATTTGAAAAGTTGGGGTGGAATAATCCAAGCTTTACAATTTGTAGGATCAAGATGGAATATGGGATGACTCAATACAAAAAATTCATACTAACTTTATGCTAGTGGATAAAGGAAGAATGGTCACATCCCCATGAGTAATCGCCACTCATTTTTGGGGATTTACCATGTGGGATTTTACCCTCCTTGAGCTTGAGGCTCTATATATTTCTGAGAGTGTTCTCTATTTTATAGGATTTGATTTCAATATTTAATTCTATGAAATCATCTATTGTTGCCTTGCACTCCAACTAGTTGCTGGGTTTTATTTCATTTTGGCTTGCGTTAGAGATTGTATACCAACAGATAGTGTTGGGGGGGGGGGGTGTTGGATTAGTCTCCTTCTTACTAATCGATTTTAATCTTCATCCATTGTTTATCCAGTTTTGCGGATTTTCTCGTGTTTTTATATAGTCCGTAGAATTACAAGTGTGTTACACAGTCTGCAGAAATACATGGAGTTTGAATTAGTGTACCATTTTTCGCCTGTCAAGAATCTCATGTAAAATCACAGTGTCAAATTTTTCGCTTTTTCCAAAGAGCCTCAAATGTTAAAAAAATGACTTTGGCAAAGTGTGAGACAACCCTAAATGAGATTTAAGGGCATTGTTGTCTTTTTCTTTTTTTTTCGCAAAATCCCAATACTGTCGCTTTTTCGTGAGAGTGTCACTTGTGGATGTTTTAGTTCATTTTTGCAAAGCTACAATTTTGGTTCATTTATGCAGACAAAATGTTTATGACCAATTGCACCGCTTATCAGCAATCAATGACAAGGAACTGGATGGATGCCAGCCGATCATGAGCCAACTGGTGATCGCAATTGGTGACCTAATTTCTTAGTATAAATAGTTGTTCATATTCATACATATATGATTAGAATGATCAGAAGACGCATTTGAATAGCTCTCTCTCTCTCTCTCTCTCTCTCTCTCTCTCTCTCTCTCTCTCTCTCTCTCTCTCTCTCTCTCTCTCTCTCAAGCCTACGAGCTTGAACACTCTTGATGAGATCAGATAACGGGGGAGAATACATCTCCAATGAATTCAAGGAGTACTGCCTTAACAACGGCATTGAGCAACAATACATCACCTCCTATTTGCCTCAATCAAATGGTCTTGTTGAGAGAAGAACAGAACATTAGTTGAATTGACAAAGTGCATGTTATCGCATATGACACTTCCGAAGTGCTTCTGGGCTGAAGCTGTTTCAACAATAACCTATATTCAGAACAGATGTCCTACTAAAGGTCTCCCAGACAAAACACCATTCGAAGTTTGGACAAGTACCAAACTTTCTTTATCAAACTTACAAGCTTTTAAATGTATTGCTTTTGTGTAGATTCCTCGTGATCTCAGGAAGAAGCTCGACTTCCAAACTATCAAATGTGTTTTCATCAGCTACACTACTTCAGATCAAGCCTATAAGTTGTCCGATTCCATTGTGTCGAAGATATTCACTAGTCGGGATATCATCTTCATCGAAGATCAGTTTCAAGACCTCAAAGGAAAGGGTAGTCCCCATGTAGCCGACCTATCAGATTCTCCTGACACTTTGAACTTTCCAGTTCCTCAGTTGACTATTCCTATTGAAGGTCCAAGCTCTTTTACTCTTGACGAACAAAAAATCAATGGCAGATCAAAAAATAATAATATTGCAGATCAGCAACTACAACATGTGGAAATGATAAACTTTCTATATTACCCAGAAGATCTTCAAGAACTAATAGACCACCTAACTAGTATATCGACGAGTCTGCAACCTATCTTGTTCAGAAACCGAAGTCTGTCCAAGAGGCACTCAGTCAGCCTGATTCAGATCTCTGGAAAGAAGCTATGGATAAAGAGTATTCATCTCTTATCAAGAACCAGACGTGGACAATTGTCGAATTACTTGCTAACAAAAATGCAATTGATTGCAAATGGATTTTCAAAGTCAAGTACAATGCAAATGGAAGCATCAACATGAGAAAGGCATGACTTGTAACTAGAGGATTTTCTCAGGTATACAACGCCAATTACACTGAGACCTTCAGTCTAGTAGTCAAGCATTCTTCTATTTGACTTTTGTTATCATTTGCCATTGTAGCAGATTTGAAAATACATCAAATGGATGTACAGACAACATATCTCAATGGAGTTATCGCAGAAGACATTTACATGGTGCAACCCGAAGGTTATATTATTGAGGGTAAACACAATCATGTGTATAAACTCCATAAGGCACTTTATGGCTTGAAGCAATTTGTTTGAGCATGGTTTCAAAGGATTAATACTTTCCTTATTGATTACGGCTAAACACCTAGCTCTTCAGATTCAAATGTTTACTTCAAAACAATGCAACAGTCTTTTATCATTATCACTTTATACATGGATGATGCATTGCTTTTCAGCAACAATACTGATCTAATAAAAGAAGCCAAGACGAATGCTATCCTCCGAATTCGACATGACCGATCTAGGCGAAGCTCATTTCTGCCTTGGTATACAAATACATAGAGACAAAAAAAAGAAGTTGGTCTACATTACACAACAGAGGTACATCTACAACATGTTAGTCAGATATAATCTGATGAATTGCAAGTTAGCTCTCTCACCAATGGAACCAAGACTCAAATTGTCAAAGGACTAGTGTCCCCAAACGATTCATGAGAAGCAGTAGATGCATGAGTATCCTTACCATTCTATTATAGGATCTCTTATGTAGGCCATGATCTGTACCTAGCCAAACATAGCTTTTGCAGTCAGCTCTCTTAGTCAGTATACGACTAACGTCCCTGGTATAACACATTGGAAGGCTTTTATCAGAGTCATGAAATATCTTCGAGCTACTATGGACTTTTGCATTTGTTATGGAGCAGTCGGCAATGACAAACTCAATTTACTCAATGGTTACACAAATGCAAGTTGGGTAGGAGATGTAGACACTCGTAAATCCACTTCTGGATTTACATTCTTCCTCAACAACAGTCACAAGCAATCTTTGATAGCTCTATCTTCCACTAAATCAGAGTATATCACAGCCTCTCAGGCTACAAAGAAAGCAATTTGGTTGAGGAATTTACTCTCAGATATCAGTCTGAATCAATATGCTCTGACGACATTATTTTGTGATAATCAAAGCGCCATCGCTTTATCAACCAACCCTAGATTTCATTCCTGGAGTAAGCACATTGAACTGAAGTATCATTTTGTCAGAAGCAAAGTTCTCAACGTAGAGGTCAGATTTGCTTACGGCCAATTTTATCGCTTATTAGCAATCAATGACAAGGAACTAGATGGATTTCAGTGGATCACAAACCAATTGGCGATCGTAATTGATGACCTAATTTTTTAGTATAAATAGTTGTTCATATCCATATATACATGATTGGAATGATCAGAAGACGTATTTGAATAGTTAGCTCTCTCTCTCTCTCTCTCTCTCTCTCTCTCTCTCTCTCTCTCTCTCTCTCTCTCTCTCTCTCTCTCTCTCTCTCTCTCTCTCTCTCTCTCTCTCTCTCTCTCTCTCTCTCTCTCTCTCTCTCTCTCTCTCTCTCTCTCTCTCTCTCTCTCTCTCTCTCTCTCTCTCTCTCTCTCTCTCTCGCAAGTCTGTGAGCTTGAACACTCCTGAGCATTCTAGCTCACTTCTTAGAGTTGTTTTAGAGATTGCTATTGTGCTCCAGCTTATCAGCATTACGCTTAATTCAAACTTTTTATTTTAGCCGCTCAGAGATAGCACAGAGTACGCGACTTCAATACGCAACTTATTGTACTCATTCACTTCTGTTTCGTTTTGAATCAATACTATCCTTTATTGCGTTCAGCTTTGTCTCAGAATGTATGCGTTTTTGTAGTTCTTCATGACTAATTATTTCTCTTGTGATTCGCTTATTTGTCTGATAATTCAACGCTTACTTGTTTGGTTACGTAATCACTGTAGTACTGATGATTCCAAAGTTAGTTACTATAAGATCAAACGTGATTTCTATCACTATTGTTTTGTTTGAAATTGATAGGCATAGTCATGTATTGCAAAAAAGGAAGATAGTTTATTCTGCCATGCACGAAAAGTTTTCTTTCTAGACACTCGAATTATTTTCATTCATTTCTCTTCGAGCTAGACCTATCTTCAACACACCTCTTTTCAACAGGGGGGAGAACTAGTTGGAAGATGACCGTAGAACGGGTCATTTAGTTCATTATTCCAAAAGCGTACAAGACACCCCAAAAAAAAGTATTTTTGCAAGTTTTTAAATTTGTAAGTCTCTATGTACTAATAAGTTTCCAAAGTTGTCATCCTCTTTTGTGGTTAGTGGATTGTTAGAAAAGTTGATTTTGGGCTCTAAACTTGTAGTTTGATAGGATTCATATATTTTTTCATGTAATCAGACACAAAATTGCTGACATGATGGGGACAACCTTGTACATGGTTTGATTTAAGAGTTGGACTATGTAGAGCTTAGGGGATCAACAACCAAAAATAAAAAATGAAAAAATGAACGTCACTCGGAAAATTGTGTGATTTATGAATACTTTATAATATGGAAAGCACAAGTTGAGGGGCAATTGATTCTTTGTGGAGTAATTCCTTTGATGTCCTCATCAAATACTTTGAGTCTACCATGGCCGTCACTACCAATTTGTGGGTCATGTGAAAAATATGCAAAATCTAGCTAGCCTTTTTTCATTTTCATGTACAAATGTAAATCACACATGTCTGTAGTCCTACGAGGTGTGGACACATGTCCTAGATTGTAGGGATGAAAATTGGCAAGTAGTGAACCATACGTCAAAATCCTCATGACATTGAATTTTGAGATCCAATCAAACTATGAGGTGCAAATCATGAATCCAATCATATTGCATGTAAACTAATGCTAATGTGCAAGAAGATGGAAATAATCTCCTTTTAGTTGGGGACAATTAAATTTATTGAGAGAGAGAGAGAGAGATGAACCACCTATGTACTTTTCATACGTGTGAGCACATCTCAGACAATGTGAATGAGAGAGATGAACCACCTATGTACTTTTCATATGTGTGAGCACATCTCAGACAATGTGAACGATCTCCTAAGGTGTGTGTGATTGCAGTAGATCTAACACCAAAAAGATACAATCACTCTAGCCTGACAATTCTAAGACAAGAGCACTTAATACGTGCATGAATCATTCATCATTCATCAGACACATTCAAAGTCAATTTGTGATGAAAAAAACTAAGTATGAAATTGGCTTGCTCTCAAGTAGAGAGAGAAAAAGTACATGTAGCTCTCAAGTAGAGAGAGAAGATGCAACAAACCCTATGTGTAGAATCACTCAATCTCTCAAAAAACTCAATGTAGAATGAGCTCTCTCTCACTCTCTCATAGTAGCTCAAGCTCCAAGAGGTGTGGCAATGGTGCTCAATGATTGGACCTCTCTAGAATCACCTCTTACTTTGATTGGACCCCTTACATGCCACCTCTTACATTGATTGGACCATTTAGGTGCATCCTTCACTATGATTGGTCCACATTGACAAATAAGATTATGAGGTGCAATGTCACTAGACCTCTACCACCAAGCCAAGTGTAAGCAACCTACACTATCATGATCTAATCCAAGTCTAAAATTGGCCCAATCACTTAATTACAAGTGTACAATGAGTGGTTTTGATAGAGAACTCCCAAACCTTAAGATTATGGCCTATTGACTATTTGATCTCATATTGGAGTTGGTAGTACACCTTTTTGAATCCATGTATTGAGAGAGAGAGAGAGAGAGAGAGAGAGAGAGAGAGAGAGAGAGAGAGAGAGAGAGAGAGAGAGAGAGAGAGAGAGAGAGAGAGCAACACTTTTTGATCCATTGCAAAACAATTTCTTAAGAAAGATGACTTCTTTAGGTTCCATTTTGTTGGAGCATGGTGAGAGATTGAACACCTCCAATTATGCTATTTGGAAGGTGAGGATGGAGTCCATTTTGGTGCTCCAAGATGTGATAGAAATTGTGCTAGGACTTGAGGAGGAGCCTCAAGAGCTCCAAAAGTACAAAAAGGGGGCTAGGATGGCCCTACATATCATAAAGATGAATGTTTCCAATGAATTGTTGAGGGAGATTGACCACATCCAAAGAGGCTTGGGACACATTGAAATCCATCTATGATGGAGAGGTGAAAGCATACTTCACAGAGGACAAGCAAAGAGGAAGGGGCAAAGAGCAACATCAACATTTCAAGAAGGACAAGTCAAAGGAGGAGAGTGATGAAGAGTCATCACAAACATGAACAAGTTTCAAATCCAACAAGAAATGTTTCCTTTGTGGTAAGAAGGGGCATTTTGCTTCTAATTGTTTCAAGAAGAAAGAGATGGATGGTGATGTGGTAGCAAGTGGGACTAGATATCTTTTCAAACTTGATGCTAATCCTTGTTGAAGTGTGGCCAAGAGGAGCTTGGATCATCTCAAGGAGGAGAAGGCAAGTGATCTACCTCAACCTATGTTCCAAGATGATAAGACTCATGAAGATAGTACTTTGGAAAAAGCACATGGAGAGTTATTTCCAAGGAGGTCTACTTCTCAATTCTCTTATCTTGTTCATTTGGATGATCTCATTTTATCATGTAGAAGCAAAGACAGTGCTATTTCATGTGACTTTTTACTTAAAGACTTCAATTGGAGGTATCTCTTATCAAAGGTCCTTTATATGAAGATTGCAATAGTTGATACTTTGTGGATATTTAGATCCATATGCTTTGCCAATATTCCTTTGCATATAAGTAATAAGGAGGATCTAATCTCAATCAAGAGGACGATGGTAGCATTCTTAAGTCTACCAAAAATTCCAAGTGTATGATGGAGATTTGCTAAAGCTTAAGGAGGAGTCTTCTTAACACATGGTTTCAAGGGGATCTTCAAGAGGAAAGGCCAAGTCTTTATAGCTCACAATACATGGCAAACATGCGCATTTTTCAGGTGGTATGTACTTTAACATATTCACTTTTGAATCTCTTATATTATTTGATGTACCATCTTGCTTTTATAAGGTTTCTATATGTCATAGCTGGACTGACTTGTATCATGTCTCTTGTATGGACATATTGCTTGTCTTTAATGGCTTAGATACATTTTCAAATCATTTTGAAAGCAAGTGGTTGGGTCATCAAATGTATGCTCTTGGATCTAGTAAGAGCAAGATTGAGTTTTTCATAGTTTGAAAAATCATGTTTTTTCTTCTTGTGAGGCATTTTGTAAACTTCTCTTGAGATTAAGTGAATCATCCTTGAAGGACACTTACATCCTTGAGCAAGCATGTAACCTCAAGATGATCAAGATGGTGTTTGATTTCAAGATTAGATCCATATTCATAGTATGTGGACTAGTCAAGCTAGAATAATGCATAATCTTGATAATCATCACATTTGCTCATTTTATGATCTTGATCTTTATGATCTTTATGAGGCATGGAAGCCTTGGATATCTCACTTTATGGTGCAGCCATCTTCATACAAGTGGAGCTTTCAAGTCAAAGATCATCATCAATCATGTAAAAAATTCAAAGATATGGTGGCAAATTGGTGGAATGATCATCAAAGAAGGTGGCAAGTGATTTCTACCAAAGAAGTCTCATCATGAATATGGTGAGGTTGCTGCTATGGAGGATCCCTTGGCTGGTCTTCACTTCACATGCATACCAAAGGATCCACTCAACAAGATTTACAAGCTCCTTGATTGATCTAGTACCTTACCAAGCTAGTTTTTGAGGAGTGTGAAAAATTAGCAAAATCTAGCTTGGCTATTTTGTATTTTCTTGTTTATGATCAGTAAATCTCACACGTGTAGAAAAAAGTCAAAAATAGCTTGGTCATGTTGAGTTAGGGGTACATAAAGTTTAGAGACATCTATCCAAGTGTAAGTAGGTGCTTTGGCCAAATTTGGCATTAGAGACAAGATAGGATTGTACACATGTCAAGTCATAATTAGGCCAAAAGTCAAAAGTGATGTAGCTTGAGTTAGATTAGGCTACTTACATTTGTCATAATTAGATTTGGTTAGGCTATTTATATTTGTCATGATTAAATTTGGTGAGTGACACATCTCCATGTGTTGTCATGAGAGCTAGTGACCAGTCAAAAAGCTAGAATCTCTCAAAATGGTCCAATCAAGATTAAGGCCTCATATGTCACTCAACCAATAGGATTTTGAGGAGGGAAATAAGGGGTCTTACACTCCCTCTACCTCGAGTAGCTACATATAGGAGATCAATCTACTTGTATTTTGAAGTTTTTGGAGTTATGAGATTTCTATACTATTTTGAGTCAAATTGGTTTTCTCTCTCTACTTGAGTTCTCTTGATTGGATTCTCTCTCTCCCGCATTTTCATACTTAGTTTGTTGTAGTACAAGTCTCCACACATGTGAAAATACTTGTATGGTTGATTTATGCATCTAGTAATGTGCTCTTGCCTTAGATTTATGGAATAGATCTTGATTTTCAATGGTGAATTCTTGCAACCTTGACGAAGAGATCCCGAAGGACAAAGATGTCTTGAAGGACAAAAAGATCTCAAATGTCGAAAAAACCCTGAAGGTTGAACACACCTCGAAGTTTGAAGATGTCTCGAAAGACGAAGACACCCCGAATGACGAAGATGTCCCGAAGACCGAAAACTCCTACAATCAACAAAAAGCCCAAGCTCAATGAAGCGAAGACAAAGAACAAAGGAAGCAGGTCAACACCTGAAACCGCAAAGGGCCATCATGCGGTTCCATACGAAACACTACGAAGAGATTGCGGTACCTTCACAATCGCCACAAAGTGACATTAACAGAGCCGCCAAGGCAACATAAAGAGAGGGTAGTTAACCAGTAGTTGAGCATAAACCTATCTTGTAAATTCCACATAGTGGATATAAACATAGGATTGATTGTTAGAGTAGTGTGGTTGATCAAAGATGCAAAAGAGAAACTGCTATGCATGAATAACAATCAACCTTGATGGCACGAACTATCGAATATGGAAGTTCAAAATCAAAACACTTTTGAAGGCTGAAGAGATCTAGTCAGTAACAGAAATCACAGAAGTACAGCCTCCAGACAGAGACCCGAGGAGAGCTGAATGGATCAGAAAGGATGAGCGCACAATGGCAATTATCATTTCATCCATAAAAATACTCATGCAGATTGAAGACAGTGAGAGCAGTCATAAAACATAGGAAAGACTGAAACAAAAGTATGAAGTGAGGACCACCACGTGAGTGATGCACCTACATAATTAGTTGAAAGGTCTACGATGGGATGGCAACCAGTTGGATTGGCATGTTGAGAGGATCAGGACGATCTTCGCTCAACTTGCTGCATCTGGACAGGAGCACCAGGTCCCAACACCACAGTAGTTGATGTACTTCATGAAATCTCTACCTACGTCTCCTATCAGCTGCTGAGAATGCCCATTTTGAGCTTACCAAACATGATGTTCAAGTGAGCTATCAGTCTTGTCACTGATGAGAGACTGATGAGAGACGAAGGAGAAGGAAGCAGTGAACAGGAGAAGGTTCTTTTCACAAAAGAAAAGAAAAAAAATAAGAACAAGCCCAGATTCGACAAGGCTCATTTGAAGTCTTCGAGCAGAGAGAAAATGAAAATCAACTCTGGCACAGAAGAATGTATCATTTGAACATGAGAAGTCTCTATGACAAGGATTTCAACTGCAACACTATAGTGATGCAAGCTGGGCAAGCTGCAAAGACGACAACAAGTCTGTGACAGGAGAATGTTCAATAGCGTGCGGATCAGCAATCAGCTGGACATGCAAGAAAAAAACATTAGTGGCTCAATCCTTATGTGAAGCTGAATATGTCACATCTTCGAAGATGGCGAATGAGGTAATATGATTGCAGATGATGTTGGAGGCAAAAAGAGAACCATGCACAATGATGATGGATTCACAGAGTGCCATATATATATTTCAGGATCCAGTCTTCCATTCGAAAACCAAACACATACCTTTGAAGTACCATCACATTTGAGAACTGATCTCGAAAGGAGAGCTAAATGTCCAACATATAAAATCCTCAGACAATCTGAGTGATCCGCAAAGTCAAAAAATAGAAATTCTTCTTTTGCAGAAGAACCATCATACTAGATAAGAAGTGAGTAGAGTACATCTTATTAACATCCCCTGAAACCAAAAGTATTCTATGTGGATTGAGATTGTGTGTGTGTGTGTGTGTGTGTGTGTGATATATATTAAAGATATTTTAGTGAGAGAGTGTAGCCATACATGTGTCACACTACCTACCTAACATGTGTCACATTACCTACCTACCTTGTGTCATACTACGTACCTACTTACGTTCCAACGTTAAAAAAAAAAGCATAAAAACTCTCTCTCTCTCTCTCTCTCTCTCTCTCTCTCTCTCTCTCTCTCTCTCTCTCTCTCTCTCTCTCTCTCTCTCTCTCTCTCTCTCTCTCTCTCTCTCTCTCTCTCTCTCTCTCTCTCTCTCTCTCTCTCTCCCTCTCTCTCGTAGAACAACTGATCAAATAGATCTTGGTTCTACTAACAAAGCGTGCAGTTTACTTGACAAAGGATGAGAAAGAAATGAACGCGAACTCGAAACATTTTTATTTGTGACCAACTCGAAAAGATTTGTGAAATTTGTCTTGCAGTCAACTCGAAAGATTCGTGAAACAGTTTCTTCTAGAAGCTCGTGGCTTTCTTGTTGAAGCTCAAAAGATTCACGAACAAAATCTTGTCGCAAAATTTTCTGTTTCTTGTTCAAGCCTCAGATGTCGCAAAATTGTCGCAAACAATTTGCAAATCTTTTGGAGTGTTCTTCAAGTTCACTTGTCGCGAAATTATCTCGAACAGTTCGCAAAATATTCTAGATTTCTTCTTCAAGCTCGAGAATTGTCATCTATCGCGAACAATTCGCGAAACATGAAGTTGAGATGAAGAGATGAACTGTCGTGAATTATTCACGAACAGATTTTATTCGAGACTGAAAACAGAGCGTCTCTTTGAATATCAACTTCGTAAGATATCTATTGTTACAGTATTAAAAGGCCAAAAGACCTGTCCTGTAGCAATATAAATACATATGCACTAGTCGTTGTAAAACATTCACTCAATCAGAGACACAATAGCGAGATAAAACAACAAGAGATGTATATTGATGATTCAGATTCAGAGTTATAAAAATTTGTTTTTGATCAATAGTTCCTCATTGTCTAAATTATCTTAAGTTGTCTCTTACTTCCGCATATAATTTCCGCACGTATATTCAATCAAAACTAGTACAATTCTATTAGTACATAGATCTGATAAAATCATGATTGAAGAAACTGATGTGAGTTTGATTTATTCAAACTTGCATCATGTTCTTTGTGGAAGAATAATTACTATTTTTTCCCACAGTGGTATTTTTTCCCTCTTAGCATTCTTCATACATCCATCAATAAGCCGCTATATGGAGTTTATTCAGAATTTATAGATGTCGTTGATCACCAATATTCAAGCCAAGATCACTACAATCTTGGACCCAGAAGGTTCAAACTACTTGATTTGGAAATTAAAGACTTCACTCTTGTTGAAGGACGAAGGTCTATGGCAATGGGCAGAACTAATTGAGGAGAAGCCAGAAGCTACTCCTAACAAAGAACTTCAAGAATGGAGTTTAAAAAATGACAAAGCTATAGCAATTATTGCATCTTCAGTGCATGACAATATAATGCTAGATCTTACATCATTTTCAAACACAAAGGATTTATGGGAAGAGTTGCAAACCAAGAATGAGACTCGATCTCGTAATCAGATCATGTTCTTGGAAGACCAATTAACTTATCTACAGTGGGACGGCAAAGACCTGAACACATTCGTGCGAAAGATGAAAGATCTGTTTATTTCCTTGTAGAATTCTGGTGTAGAAAATACAATTTCTAAGGAAAAACAACTTAGTTATTTTCTTTGAGCCCTACCTAGGTCATTCCACACTACTCGAACCTTATTGGCAAAAGATGCGACAATGACACTTCAAAAGGCAATAGACGGAGTTAAGGAGGAAGTAGAAGTTTGTGAACGCTATGACGACAATGGTGATTCAAAAAATGCTCTATTTACTTAGAAGAATAAATCTTCTAAGAAGTCTAAGTTTAAGAGGGAGTCGTCTAAGAAGAATGAGTCTAAGACTAATGAACAACAATCTAGAAAACAACAGAATAAATCTGGTGATAAGAAGATCTACAACATATGCAGAAGAACAGATCACATAGAAGAAAAGTGTTGGCTAAGTCCAAAGATTGAATGTATCCATTGTCATAAACGGGGTCATGCAGCAATAGACTGTTATCAGAATCCCAGAAATAAAACGAGTAGAATCGAAACAAACCTTCAAATTCAAACTATGTCGAAGACAAAGCAGAATGCTCCAGAGCAGCAAAAGACAGGGCAACAAAGAATTCAGCAGTTATGTTATTACTGATCTATGTTGTTCATCTAATTCAATTCAAAAAGTAATACTTGATTCGGAAGCCACCTCACATTTTGTTTTCTCAAAACAAATTTTGTCTGAGTACAAGAAGATGAACTATTCGAGATTCATTATACTTGGAGACGGTTCTAAACACATGGTTGATGGAACTGGTGTATTATGGTTGGACACGAATCAGGGAGACAAGAAATTGGAGGAAGTTCTCTATGTCCCTACTCTCGATAAAGATCTTCTATCCAAGCATGTCAGTAACCTTCACGAAGAACTCTTGTAAACTATTCGAGGAAGATTCTGATAACCTGGTTGCTAAAGGCAATAGAGAAGGAAATTTATATCACCTGAACATTCGAACAAGAATCGAACACGTCAATCAAACTCAAGAATCAGCAGATGTATTGTGGTACAAGAGGCTATGTCACATGAACATGGAAGCCTGGTACCAGGCCAACAAAAGTTAGAGAATTCAAGGAGTCGAAATCAAAAGTAGAGATATTCGAACTGCCTATGAATCATGTCTTAAAGGCAAGATGACTAGAACACCTTTCAGTAAGGATGTCTATAAAGCAACTAAGGTACTTGAAATTGTGCATTCAAATATTTTTGGACCATTTAGAGTATTGTTGTTGGGTGATGCAAAGTACTTCATTACGTTTATTGATGACTTCAGCAAGTTCGATGTAGTATACTTTATTTTTACCAAATCTGAAGCTTCCGAGAATTTCGTTGAGTATACGAATTGGGCTGAAAAACAGACAGGCAATAAGCTGAAGCAAATTCACATAGATCATGGAGGTGAGTACATTTTCAATGAATTCAAAGCTTACTGTATTGATCGAGGAATTATGCACACGAAGACTGCATCTTACACACCTCAGCACAATGGAATAGTTGAATGAAGGAATCGTACACTGATGGAAGCTGCAAGGTGTATGATGGCTCATGCAAAAGCACCAAAGCAGTTCTGGGCGGAAGCAGTGGCTACGTCGAACTATCTTCAGAATCGAATTCTGAAATCTCAAATACCGGATAAAATTCCTCACAAAATATGGTGGAAGTTGAAGCCAAATCTGGCTCATGTTCAGACATTTGGATGTGCAGTTTATATGCACATACCAGACAAATTGAGAAAGAAACTCGATGAAAAGACAGAACAAGATTTTCTGGTAAGATTTGAGTTACATTCGTCATATTATTGTGTTTATGTACTCGAAATTACTAAGATAAAAGTTGTTCGAGATGTTAAATTTGATGACACGAAACATAGCAAACAGTGATCTAGTCTGCTGTGAAATTCTCAAAAATTATTATGAGCTACCAACGACAACAGAATAAAAACAAACAGAAGATGAAAGAGATTTATCAGATTCAGAGGGAGGTCAAGATCGAGTGTCTGACAGACTCGAATCGCCAGTTCGAATTCCAGCAGAAAAGTTCGAATCAGAAATGAACTCAAAACTTGCAAAATTGAATTCTAAACCACATGTGAGAAGATCTGATAGACAATGTAAACCACCAGAAAGGTATTGTCAAGATGTTTTTAATACAACCATCGAATTTTGTGGATTCTCCGACGAACCTCAAACATTTGAGGAAGTTGTAGATGGACCAGATAAAGATCGTTGAATTCAAGCAATGGAGGATGACATGTCATCCATGTACAAGAACAATGTATGGACACTTGCACCTATACCTGATAGTAGAAGACCAATCAAGTGCAAGTGGATCTATAAGATCAAAACAGGTCCTGATGGAGAAAACATCAGATACAAGGCAAAGTTGGTTGCTAAAGGATTTTCACAGAAGTATGGGATCAACTACACTAATACTTTCTCACCGGTAGTCAAACATACATCACTTCGCTTGTTATTCGCGTATGCAGTGGCTCATGATCTAAAAATCCATATTGTGCATGAGAAAACTGCTTTACTACACACAGAGTTGGAAGAAGACTTATTCATGGACCAACCACTTGGTTTTGTAAGCCAAGAATATCCAGAATACGGATGTCACATGAATAAAAGCTTTTATGGTCTCAAACAAGCAACGAGACAATGGTATAGAAAGAAGGATGAAGCATACGTTCCATAGGCTTCAAACCTCTATTTGCTGAATCAAATGTCTATATCAAGCATGTCCAAAATGAAATAATCATTCTAGTTGTTTATGTTGATGACACGCTTATCTTCTCAAGAAGAGATAAATTAATTTTAGATGTCAAAAGAGACATTTTTGAAATATTTGAGATCGTTGACCTAGGAGAAGCTAAAATCTATCTAGGCTTGCAGATCGTGAGAGACTTTAAAGGTGGTAAGCTGTATCTTCACCAACAAAAGTACAGTCAAAAGATCATTGAAGACTTAAACATGCTCGAATGCAAAGGTGTGCACACTCCCATGATACCTGGAACAATACCGAGCAAGGCAAATTGTCCGCAAACTCTTGAGAAAGAGGAACAAATGGCCAAAACACCCTATCGTAGGCTAATTGGATCATTGTTATATCTAGCAGACAACACCAAACCTGATATAGCATTTGTAGTATACATGCTGAGCCAATATAATCAAAACCTAGGATCGTTGCATTGGAAGTTGGCAAAGAGAGTACTACAATATCTCCAGGAAACGAAAAACTATGGACTGTGTTATTCGAAGGAAGCTGGACTTCACATCGAATCTTACAGTGACGCAAGCTGGGCATCCATGAAGGATGATAGCAAAAGTATTTTAGGAGGTTGTACTCTAGCATACGGCGTAGCCATACTCTGGATTAGCAAGAAGCAAACAGCAGTAGTTCAATATTCATGTGAAGCGAAATATGTAGCAGCAGCCAAGTTGGCAAACGAGCTGATCTGGATTAAACAGATATTGGAAGGATTTGATAAATCTAGTTCTGAACCTTATGTCTTGTTAATGGATAACACTTCAACAATCTATCTTATGAAAGACCATGTATTTCACTCAAAAACGAAACACATAGCTATCAAGTATTATGTGATTCAGGACTTAGTCGAGAAGAAGATACTGAATACAGTCTTCATACCCACAGAGGAAATGACAGCTGATATCTTTACAAAGCCACTAAGTAAAGCTTTGTTCGAGAAACACAGAAGAAGATTGGGGTTAATCCAACTGCCACTTTGAGAGGGAGCTATAGAACAACTGATCAAACAGATCTTGGTTCTACTAATAAAGCGCACAGTTTACTTGACAAAGGATGAGAAAGAAATGAACGTGAACTCGAAACATTTCTATTCGTGACCAACTCAAAAAGATTCGCAAAACTTGCCTTGTAGTCAACTCAAAAGATTCACAAAACAGTTTCTTGTAGAAGCTCGTGGCTTTCTTGTTGAAGCTCAAAAGATTCGCAAACAAAATCTTGTCGCAAAATTTCTTGTTTCTTGTTCAAGCCTCAGATGTCGCGAACAATTCACGAAATCTTTTGGACTGTTCTTCAAGCTCACCTGTCGTGAAACTATCTCAAACAGTTCACAAAATATTCTAGATTTTTTCTTCAAGCTCAAGAATTGTCATTTGTCACGAACAATTCGCGTCTTCATGAGACGAAGAGATGAACTGTCGCGAATTATTCGCGAACAGATTTTATTCGAGCACAATAGTGAGATAAAACAACAAGAGATGTATATTGATGATTCAGATTCAGAGTTATAAAAATTCGTTTTTGATCAATAATTTCTCATTGTCTAAATTATCTCAAGTTGTCTCTTACTTCCGCATATAATTTCCGCACGCATATTCAATCAGAACTAATACTATTCTATTAGCACATAGATCAGATAAAATCGCGATTGAAGACACTGATATTAGTTTGATTTATTCAAACTTGCATCGTGTTCTCTGTGGAAGAATAATTACTATTTTTTCCTACATCTCTCTCTCCAAGGAGGGGATGTGGAGAGGGCGCAAGGAGGGGATGCGCGAGGAGGGCACACCGGAGGGGGCGCAGTGAGGGCGAGGGGAGGGCGCATAGGGAGGGCGACGAGTGGGGAGGGTGCATGGAGGGGGCACAGGGAAGGCGAGCGGGGAGGGAGGGGTCGTGGGGAGGGCGCAGGGAGGGCATGCACATGGAGGGACGACGCGTGAGGAGGGCACACTGGAGGGCACATGGAGGGGGCGCATGGAGGGCGCGCAGAGAGGGCGAGCGGGGAGGCCGCACGCACAAGGAGGGCGTGCGGGGAGGGCACAGGGAGGGCGCATGGGAGGGGGCGCAAGGAAGGCGCATGCAGGGAGGGGGCGCAAAGAGCGCGCCCGTAGAGAGGGGGTGCAAGAGGGCGTGTGCGGGAGAGTGCAAGGGAGGGGACACGGGGAGGGCGCAAGGAGGCATGCAAGGGAGGGGTCATAGGGGGAGGGCGCAAGGAGGGAGGGCCCTCTCTCTCTCTCTCTCTCTCTCTCATGCACTCGCGCCTGCACACACACACACACACACCCGCGTGTGCCCGCCATCGGCGGGCACACTTTACTAGTATATATGCATATTGTTTTTCTAGAGTTGCTGAAAATGTGTGGCTAAGTCATGAACAAGTCTTCGATCTTATTATGTTTTACTTTTGCATCAATGTCTTTAAGAATTGTTATGATAGACTAATTAGGTAAGGACTATTACGATGACTATCCTTACAACATTATTTTATAGTTAGAAATCTTGATACGTAGCGACAAACAATTGTTTTTTGGCAATTCTATAAGCACCAATAAAATGTCACTTTTGACGTATTTGTGATAGCTTACTTTTAGCCCACTTACAACTTAAAATGGACCATACATCTCTAATTCAGGAAAAGTAAACTAGGTTGAAACACATACACTCAATCACTAGAAAGATAAGTCGTCAACTATTTAACAACTTGAGATAGACAAATATGTTTTTCCACAACATTGAGATAAACACCCCCCCCATACACACACCATGATTGAATGAGCCATTAGGATTGATAAAATAGTTATCTTCAGTAAAGCAATTGTCAGAAGCAATTGTGAGATCAAATATGAGGTCATATTTGATTGGGAATCAAGATAGTCATGTATGTACATCACAACTTTATGTCGAGTAGAACTAATCAATGACACTATTCTATAGTTCTTAGGACAAAAGAGTGGATCATGATAAGGGTAATAACATCAAATATGACATACACTGCTACATGTCTCCGAATGTAGCAAAAGTTTGATTTATCTTGCATTTACACATCTTGATATTTCTTTGACAACTAGTGTTATAAGCCAATTAAAAAAAAAATGTTGAGGTATCAAAGGGGGACACATGAATCTAGGCTCAAATACTTCAAACTTGATAGGTACCATTTACATGGAATTGTGGATGTCAATTCCACAAGCAATGTTGATGATAAGTGATCAGCAATTTGTTTTGTTTTTTTCTCTTTAAGGAAGTGCTAATTTTGGGATGATTCTAGGATGAGTCTGTACATAAGAAATATGCCATGATGATAATAGAATATTCTTTAACACCCCTCTTTCATTTAAGCTTGTCATTATAGCAATCTTTCAATGCATTTCATGATACTACTAGAGTTTGAAAAGGGTTCAATTTCATATTCATCTTCATCAGCATTAGTGTAGATCATCATCAAGTAGAACTAATCAATGACACTATTGATCTTCACTAGCTTGTTTGTTGATGCATGTTTTCTTCTTGAGGAACTTCTTCTTGCCACTTGTAAGGAGATCATGATGTATTTCACCACACTCGCCATTTATGATATCTCTCACACATCTCCAAAATAAAAGTTGCACTAATGGACTACACATTCATTTGGTGAGTAACACCACCGAGTATATGCCATGTGATCATAAGACTACAAACTATTGAGAAGCATCATGATTCCTACTTCATTACTCACCACCAATCCAATTCAGTGAAGTGACCAATAAGTATCCACAACCTAGATAAATGAAAAGATATAATGTCACCCTCTACCGTTTTCATTGTAATAAGCTTACTACGTAGACCCAATCAATTAGAGACACTTTTAGTCTCATACATAGAGGCCAGAGTATCCCATGCCTGCTTTGTAGATTTTGCTTTGCTCACTTGAACTAGTAGCAAATCATTCAAGGTAAAGATTATTGTAGCCTATTATCTCTTTTCTTACTAGAGCAATGCATGCATGTACCCTTTCATTCTATAAAAGCTTTCAAGTGCATAAACTTTATCATAAATATGCAAAGTATCTTTCACCCGTATAGAGTGCAGGTCATAATCAACTTAGAAATTTTATCAAAAGTTAGCAATAAATAAGTATTCCATTACATACTAAACATCTCACGTAATTGTCGTTCGGCTAATTTTTGGGCCGTTTTGGGCCCTATATTATTTTGCATAATATAGGGCCCATATTAAAATAATATAGGGCCCATATTTTTTTCCTTGCTTTTTTATAACAGCGAATGCAGTAGAGAGAGAGATAGAGCGGGGGAGAGAGAGATAGAGAGAGAGCAGGGTACAAAGAGAGAGAGAGAGAGAGAGAGAGAGAGAGAGAGAGAGAGAGAGAGAGAGAGAGAGAGAGAGAGAGAGAGAGAGAGAGAGAGAGAGAGAGAGAGAGAGAGAGAGAGAGAGAGAGAGAGAGAGCAGACGGTACAAAGATATAGAGAGAGAGAGTGCATGAGAGAGCACGGGAGGGAGGGAGAGAGCGGAAGAGAGAGAGAAGAGAGCGCACAGGAGGAGGAAGAGAGAGAGTAGCAGCAGAGAGAGAGAGAGAGAGAGAGAGAGAGAGAGAGCGCAGCAGGGGAGAGAAGAGAGAGAGAGAGAGAGAGAGAGAGAGAGAGAGAGAGAGAGAGAGAGAGAGAGAGAGAGAGAGAGAGAGAGAGAGGAGCAGGAGGGAGGGAGAGTGTAGCAGGAGAGGGGGCAGCAGGGGGAGAGAGAGAGAGAGAGAGAGAGAGAGAGAGAGAGAGAGAGAGAGAGAGAGAGAGAGAGAGAGAGAGAGAGAGAGAGAGAGAGAGAGAGAGAGAGAGAGAGAGAGAGAGAGAGAGAGAGAGAGAGAGAGAGAGAGAGAGGGAGAGAGAGCGTAGCAAGAGAGAGAGAGGGAGGGAGAGAGCGCAACAGGAGGGAGGGAGAGGGAGAGCGTAGAGAGAGAGAGAGAGAGAGAGAGAGAGAGAGAGAGAGAGAGAGAGAGAGAGAGAGAGAGAGAGAGAGAGAGAGAGAGAGAGAGAGAGAGAGAGAGAGAGAGAGAGAGAGAGAGAGAGAGAGAGAGAGAGAGAGAGAGAGAGAGAGACCGCAGCACGAGGGAGGGATGGAGGGAGGGACGGCGAGAGAGAGAGAGAGAGAGAGAGAGAGAGAGAGAGAGAGAGAGAGAGAGAGAGAGAGAGAGAGAGAGAGAGAGAGAGAGAGAGAGAGAGAGAGAGAGAGAGAGAGAGAGAGAGAGAGAGAGAGAGAGAGAGAGAGAGAGAGAGAGAGAGAGAGAGAGAGAGAGAGAGAGAGCATAGCAAGGGGAGAGAGAGAGGAGAGAGGGCGGGGGAGAGAGAGGGAGCGAGGGAGGACGGAGAGAGAGGGAAAGAGCTAAAAAAATTAGCCGAACTGCAATTACGTGAGGTAATGGTCCATTGGTCGGACCATTATTTATGGTAATGGCCTTCCCAATGGCCATTACCTACTACGTAATTGCCGTTCGAGTAATTTTTGGGCTGTTTTGGGCCCTATATTATGCAAAATAATATAGGGCCCATATTTTTTTCCTTGTTTTTTTATAACAGCGAATGCAGTAAAGAGAGAAAGAATGCGAGAATGCAGTAGAGAGAGAAATAGAGCGGGGGAGACAGAGATAGAGAGAGGGCGGTACAAAGATATAGAGAGAGCGCATGAGAGAGCACGAGAGGGAGGGAGAGAGCGAAAGAGAGAGAGAGGAAGAGAGTG